>CP093833.1:6296112-6415197 GCA_033064975.1 Smittia sp. YW1114-2
AACTCGAAAATAAATTTCTTCTGCCTCGTCTACTGACCTCAATTAGTTCACGAGTTTAACATTTGGAACATTGTGCAAAGAGTTGTTTAATGAAAAGTCTGAGTTTTCGCCAATATCACGAAGAAAAAGTCTAAAAGTTTAACGGAATTGCGATTGTTCAAAAATCCTCTACCGAGGTCTGACGATTTAGCGAAGTTCTCAGGTTTGTTCGGTCGAACGAGACTTCAGTTCCCTTGTAAACAAAATAAAAGGAATCATTAATAGAACTGCGACAGGTGAAATTTTTCAACCGGCAGCAAGCGCTCTCAAGGAGTGGATTAAAAACAGGTTTGTTCACCTTCAACTTTACTCGAAATGGTCTCACTTATTTTTGGCGGTGTAATTAAGCATTTAAGCTAAAGCAAAGAACATCACAACAACCGTGAAATGGGGAAGAATCAAGTCACTACAACACTCCGACAATGGCTACGGCATTCTTAGGGAAAATCTGCCAATCTTATGCGAACGATTCACGATTAGCTAAATCCAAAACTACAGCGATTTACAGTCGATCAGAACGTTTGGATTACAGTCGAACACTCAAACGACAACCTGAGACTTAAAATAAACGGACTGATATCAAAAGCCGGGAAGGAAGCGACATTTCCTTCTGTTCACTAACCACAGATTGATCGAATCAAAGTCACTGAAGAAAGCAGTCTTCGACATTGCTTCCGAGTACTATTTCTCGGAAAGAACTTTTAACGTTTTTAAAATTTTCATAATAAATGAACAAAAAACTTAACGAAGAAAATACAAAATAAATATTGCACAAAATATTTCATTCGAGATTCTAGCAGATATGGCGTGCTACTGCTGCGTAAAAGGATGCAGAAACAACAATCATAAACAGACGGATAAACACTTCTTCCGATTCCCGAAAAATGACAAGAAACGACAGAGTTTGTGGAGAAAGTTTGCGAGAAAAAATGTCAATTCTACTTCAGTGATTTGCTGCGATCACTTCGCGCCGCATCTTTTGATTAAGAAGAACAAGAAGTTCAAACTGAAAAATGAAGCTGTCCCTACGATATACGAATGTAACGGTGAAAGAATCACGGTCGGATTTGACGGGGACGAGTATTGTGGGCCAGAGGCGGAAGCCTTGAGCAAAACGAGCCAATGTATTCGCGAAGAAGAGATTGTCATGAAGGTGGATGGGTTGAAAAGCCGTTGTCGGTTCTGTTCGGAATCTACTGACGAGTTAATAGAAATGTCTAACTTCGCCAATTACAATATTCAGATAGAAAGCTTTCTGCAATCTCTGGGTTTTCTTATGATAGAAAGCGATTTATTCCCCAACTCCGTCTGTGAGGAGTGTTTCAACCAGGTGATTTCATTAGACAGCTTCGTCGTCAAATGCAAGTCTTCGGATCAGAGGTTTTGGGATGAAATCGGCAAACTGAAAAACTTCACTACAACTACGAACACATCTGTTGACTCTACTGAACTTACGGAAGCAACAGAACCAGAAAACTTAATACTGGTTGACGAGGAAGAACAAATTGCCTGTGACAACATTTTAGATATCGACCGCAACCCAAAAGCTCCCACAATTTCCTATGAACAACAAGAAATTGCTTCAAAAGAAATCGAAGAAAAGCAAAAACCGAAAAGGCGGAAAATATGCGAAATTGCAGCAATCAATTCTAGTTGCAATAAGTTCGCTTTGAGGACTTACAATTGTGACTTATGCCAACAAGTATTCGCCGGTCAGAAAACCTTCAAATCTCACATTTGCGACTTACCAGAGATCAAGTGTGGCGAGTGTGGCGACCGATTCGACAGCGCCTTCGCTTTAAAATCTCATAAAAAATACCTTCATGAAGGAAACAACTCGAAGAACTTCTGTCCGATCTGCAAAACGGTCATCACAGGGAAGCTGTCTGTCTTCAAGAAGCACAAAGTAAAATGCAGCCAAGGAAAAATCGAGAGCATTCAGTGCCAGTTGTGCGACAAGGTGTTCACGACACTGCACGCTTACACAGTTCACGAGATGTTCCACGACTCCAAAACGAAACTTGAGAAAGACGTGCTAGCTACAAAACCAAAGAGAAAAGCTGAAATCATCTGCGAGCTTTGTGGAAAAACTTACACGACAGTTGGGTAAGAGCTCTAAACTCTTAACTATAAAAATTTTAAGCAATCCTTTCAACTGTAGAGACTGTCGACGACACATTAAACTGAAGCACACAGAAATCACTGAGGTTTTCAACTGTGACATTTGTAACAAAAATTATCCGTCCAAGAGCGTGCTCAAGGATCATTTCCGCAACACTCATGTGTATAATGAAGTTGTTTGTACCTTTTGCGGCAAGGTCTTCCGCAACAAAACCCATCTCAAGAAGCACATGGTTTATCACGATGAGAGCAAGAAAGTGCACAGGTGTCTCATCTGCCCTGAGCAGCCGGGATTCTTTAACTTGGCAGGGCTGAGAAGGCACGATGCGCGGCATAGCAATCACGACGACAAGGTTAACTACAATTGTGATATCTGCGTGGACGTTTTCCAGTGAGTTTGACAAGCCATAAGTTGTTCGCCAAAAGTCTATTTATATTTTTTCTAGCACAAACTTCCAACTCATAAGCCACATGAAACACGTTCATGGGACTGATCAATGATATCAGTCTTCGATCGTTGAGACAAACGCAATCTAGAATAAATTTTCTCCTGTAATTTAACATGATGGAAAATAAAATGGAGCCCACAAAAAACTCAACAGTTCAATAACGAAACCAATTTCAGAGATAATTCGTCGCGTAAACCATTTCAAATTTTTATTTCGACCAGCAAAAATATCCTCAAATCTATTTTGATGTCATCGAGGATATGAAGAAAACTGGCTTCGGTCCACTCTTCGGCGATGTTGACTCAACGTTAGCTTCCATTTCGATCGCTTCTTAACAGCTCAATTCCAACTGACTTCAATTCACTTTTTAGATCGCACGAGCTGCCGTCTCACTACGATCAATCTATTCTTTGACGTTATCAGAAAATGTTGAACTTGGATTTGATTCGCAAACAATTAAAAGATGTTTCGAATGATGTCAGTTTGCCGAATATTTTTATTGAGTTTGAAAATGTAATTTCAAAATTCAAGGGCGCTAATAGAGAACTAAATAGATTTTTCCAAGCAATAGAAAACGAGCTTCAGAGTCCTTAGACGGGCTTCAAAGATTTCTGCTCATTGGCGCGGCTGCGACAAGCCATTTTGGCCATTTCGGCAAGACGAGATCGAGGGGACAGGATTAGGAAGATGGCGAGAAAAGGCAAACCAACGAGAAAAATGGAAATTACTGAGAGAAAGCTTTATCCAGAATTGGGTTGAATAAAGGCTTTAAATAAATAAATAAATAAAATTTTGGCCATGATCACTATTATGGCAATACAGAAAACAGAGAAAGCAAGACCTTCAATGACTTCATCTCCACTTTTTCGTGTATCGGAGTGACAATCAGGGCATTCGGAGTCATCGGCTTCGTCGACTTCGCCCTCAGGTGTTAGCCCTGACCTCTTTCCCTGCATGGAGCGCACGTTGGCGACTTTTCCAGCTTCTCTTGTGAACTCTTCCATACTGTAAAATGACGACCTGCCAAGCTTTCGAGCAGGAACATCTACCGCAATCATGTTGGATAAAGTTATTGGCGTCAACGATTCAAAATCATACCTTTCCTTAATCGATGATACTATTTCATGTTCCTTATCGTCTGCCGTAAACAAAGAACACAACTTGTCCTCTTTCATTAGGCCACCGCCGCGAACCTCAAAGCTTTCGTTAGTTCCATTGCAAAGTCTGTTGAAGACCTTCGGCCCGTCGAAATTGTACCAGAAATCGCCGGCATCATTTTCAATCATCACAGCGCCCGGAAGTTGTGCAATAAGAATGTGATTCATGCAGAGCTCCATATCAACTGTCTGATTTGAGGCGACAGTTGATAAACAATTTTCGAGTCGAGTTTCGCTTGCTTCGCAAAGATAATCGTTGTTTAGTCGTCGCTTGCAAGAGTTTAAGTTCGTTAGTGAGAAAACTTTGTCGCTATCATCGCTAAAAGCAAAATGCGAGCTGAAGTTCAACACCGCGACGAAGTTGTCGATCTTGAACGGCGTTCTTAAAACCTTGTAAAGCGTGAAGTTCGCCGTCTGGACAATTGGAATTTTCATCGTGTATTTAATGAATTTCGTTCCGATCTCAGTCTCAACAGGGATCAGAATGCACTCGAGAGGTTCACATGCAAGTTCCAGCTTCTCATCTAGCGATGCTTTGATTGACTCAATTTTCTCCAAAAAATCATTGAGCTGAACGTTGACCCCATCGAAAGAACCCAAGAGGTACGTCGAAACAATTTTCAGCATCTTGTTTGTGAACTTCTCGACTTGCAGCAAAATGTCGTCGTCTGTGTCGATCGGTTTCTCGCGAATCGCGTCGACCTTTTCCTCTAACTGTTGTTCTTTTTCTCGGATGCTGCCAATTTCAGCTTCGAATTGTCTTCCATCGTTAGCGTCTAAGACACCAGTGAACCGTTTCAAGTGTGACCCCAGCTCGTCCCAGCGTTTTGACCTCGAGTGCTTCTTTTCTGCTTGAGGATTAATCCACGACTCAAGGAGTCGTTGTTCGGGAAGCAAATCGTCCAAAATTTTCATCATCCGTTCGGCACAGGTTTCATCTTCGCAGTTTTGTCGTCTCTCCAGAATCTTCGATTTCAAATTGTCATGTTCATTTTTTAGCTCACGCAAATCGATTAAAAATTCGACTTCAGAGTAGTCCACGATCACTTTTATTGTTCCTAAATTTATCAATCTGCCTGCTTCCTTATCGACTTGATCGATCAACGTTGGGACCCACTGAGCTCTAATCACGACTCCAATGAAAAATGGAATGAACCTGGAGAATACCAAAATTCGACAATGGAAAAATTTTAGGTAATATTAAATTTTAAAAAGTCGCAAAACCACGAGGGAAAATTCCACTAACCACTTCATTTTGACGGAACACGTTGTGCACTTGTTATGGTTTGATGTATTTCCTCGCACTTTTAGAGATTACTTGACCAATCTAGCTCACAATTTCTGAATGAATGAGAGTGTAAAATGACGCTCGGCTTTATAATACGTTGCATCAACGGGAACAATCGGGATGTTTTTCGCAAACCCTTGACGAACAATGAACGACGACAGCCAACAATGAATGCTTTATAATGTAAGAATCATTTGAATGTGAAGCATAAAATGTTGGCCACACAATCACATTTTGCCTCTCGTCGTCAGAACATTTGCTTAGTCTCTAGTGTGTTCTGATAGCTCGAAAGTGATCGATAAGCTTGAAAATGGTGCGTGAAGTTAAATACGAGTATTTCAACATTTGATTCAATCAATGGTTTAACCTTCGCACGTTTCAGAATACTTCGTGGAGAGCAACGAAAGAATGCTATGATCTTCCCGACTATCTTAATCCTACTCTCAAGACATCGGATCGATCGGAAGTTCAACAACTGACGCAAGTTCGCTCGGAAATTTATTTGAAGAAGCGATCGCAGTAATCAAAGTATACTCAATGGAAATGACTTGTGTCTTGTGACAATGTAAATCATCTAAATGCAATTTTGCCTTCGCAGTCAGCCCACCCACACGTTCAAAAATATTGCAAGAAATTTCAATTTTTCTGGCCACACAGCAGCTTGAATGACCAGCAATAACGCAAGAGAAATTTCCAAATCTCCTAAACGAATGCACAATTTCCTTAACCAGATGATGAAATCGTTCAAAGCCAAGATGTTCCAGAACGGCCCTTCCGATCGTCTCAAGAACCTTCAATGGCAAACGGATCAGTTTCAAAGCAAAACACATTTTACGACTCCCAGAAGATCATAAATCTCGTTGTTTGTCGTTCGACTCAAATTTACAAAATAAATGGCAAAAGCATAATTTGAGAAATTGCTGTGTGTAAACAATCCATAAATTCCGATCTTTCAGCAGGTTCCACTTTCTTGGGATCAGCGATTGACTTTTGTTATGACTTGTTCATAAAAACAAACCATGAATCAAAATGAAGTCAACAGAAGCGTCAAGAAAGGCTCAATTGCGAAATACACTCAATTAAGTTGAACCTATAGAATTTTATTGTTGTCCTCAAGACTAGCCAGATTGATAACAGACTTTCAGATATTTTCTTGCGGACAGCAGAAAAATTTAATACATGTAGAATGAAATTGATTTTTAAATTTTCCAGCATTTTCTGTTCTGTTGATCTGCAAGTCTTATCTCGTTAAATATTTTACGACCCTCTAAACTATATCAAGCTCACTCTCACCAGTCATTGAGCTCGAAAGTTGTTACCGGGTTTGGGCAATAAAAAACGAAGATTATGAACTGCCACACGAACCCATTTTCCTCCTCCGATCTTTGCTCTCTCTTCGGAAAACGAGTAATTTATTCTTTTCAGAAATGTAAACAAGAAGAAAGATCGTAAAGAGTAGAAGTCTCGGTGCTCGGGATGGAAGATGGAAAATGCAGACGCTTCGAGAGTCGACCATCCCGGGCTATAAAATTAATTGCGGCGTGGAGAGAAATGTCCCGATAGCTCGAGGCATTACTCAAACGTGTCTCTAGGGTTCCTGAAGACATTCAAATTATTCTCATTCATCATTTTCCTGTCCCGATCTTTGATCTCAAAGCAAAGCTGAGAACAGTTACAAATCGACTGCTGATTGAGATGGAAACGGTTCCAGATTTTAATTTTCTCGGCGTTCTTCGCGATCGGGAAAACGAATCTTGCTGCACTCCGAGCGGCTCATAAAATTCCGCAAAGGAAAAAGAGATAGGATCGTAAACATTCGCATCAGCAGCGACCATAAAATACAATGCGGGTTGAAACAATTTAACGACGGCGGAACCTTTCTACTCACTGCGTCGGGTCCTTAAATTGTTATGAGCTTATGTGACATTTGGCTCAATGTTAATGAAGATGCTAGCATGTCTAACGAACAGTGCGGCTTTGGTGAAGAGTCAGCTTGTCAATCAAAAGTCAAGCGAGGGAGTCACTTTGGATTCATGCTCCCTCTATACTCTGTGGCTCGGTTTATCAGCTATTGGAGGGGGCGATCGCAAATTTTGTCACGTTCGAGGTGTCACAAATATTTATCATTTACAGATCACTGAGATTTAAAAAAGTTTGAGGTAAATTTCTGCTTCAGTTTCTGTGTGACTCAGTTTACAGTCGACCCAACGCATTCTGACTAATTTTCTATGGCACTCACAAAGTGGCCTATTGATCATCTCTAATGTCTTTTTAATGTTTCTCTTTTTTTCGCCCTCTGAAAAACTTTTTTCCTTCTTCCAAGCAACAGAAAGAAAATCAAAGGCTGAAACTTAAGACGAATTGTTTGCGGTCTTGGCGAGATGATGGGACGGTATCCAATTAAAATCAGACTCATTAGGATGGCATTTGGCGTGAAAATACTTTATTAATTGAAGAACATGTTCCAAGTGCGAGAATTCAAGTTAAATGAAACTGAGAGATTTGCTTAGCTTGCCTAACGATTTTGATTGAGTTTGGTTCCGTTCTAACGCGGTATGTACTCAACCTGCCGGATTTGATGGCCATAGAAACCCTGATAATGCTGATAGACGTTTGCCGAAGGCGACGCTGGCATCTTGTATTTTTCGTATGAGTACGGAAGGCCAGCGTGGTGATGTGAGCTGTGATGATGGTAGATTGGCCCAAAGTTGCTGTTATCTGTCGCGTAAGTTTGGCCGAGCATGTGCGAGGTGACAAAGTTGGGCGTTTGACTGTTCAGTGCGTACGTTGGTTGAGGCGAGGACGTCTGGATGTGAGACGGTGCGATACTCGTGATGCCCAAGTCATCCTCTGCAAAGAACGAAATGAGTTTCAGATCTTCTCGTCCGGAAAACTGTTCACATCACAAGTGTTTGTCAACACGTTTTAAATATAGCCGCTTGGGTACATGCATGATGTGTAGTAAAACTTCATGAACGGAATAAAAATTTTATGGCTTTTAACATTACAATAAATTATTCTTTTAGGGCTGGCGACCGAGCCGTGAGTTGCACAACTCTCCGTTTCGTATTAGCAGAGCAAAGAAAACGACGAGTGTTGAGATACACGCGAAGCGCAACTGGAAGTGCGATCATAAAACGATGCTCTCTTTTCGCACCCGGCGTGGCTTGTTGCTGATCAAACGATGACAGAACTGATTTATGTCCGTCGTTAATCCCGTTCATGACTTAACAATGAGACCTGCGAACTTACTTTTCGAGTTGCTGACATTGTTGTTGGCGCGATCGTTCTTCAGTCGATCCGAAGCCGCTGCGGTGTTTGTCATTCGCTGATCTTGCGAGCTGAAAAGGAAAATGAACTTTGAGTGAAACTGAGAACTGAGATTCATCTCGGGCCTTGAACTGTCCATTCTAATCAAGAGAATTTCATAACTCTTGTTTTCATTTCTCTTATCGCTTCCATACTTGGCAACTTCGCATTCACACACGGTAAGACGAAAACAACTCGACAATCTTTTGTCACAGGACCGAGGGAGAGTCTTTCAATCCGATCGTTGTAAACAAATCAACCTTTTCCAGCATGGCACATCTTCCAAGAAAAACTTCTCGAGTGAAGTGCGTTAACGTAAACACGCTGCCACCGAAACGACCCAAACAGATTAAAATCAATTTATCAGTGAATGTGCATATGTTTTATGTTCCCGAAGTTATGTTTCAATCGAGCAGCTTCGTCTTGAACATCTTTCCCATTTGTTTTGGCGAGCTGTAAACAATTTTCCCAGAAGGAAACCCGAGAAGACTCTCTGGTTCGACTATTGTTTAATTTGAAAATTGATCGTTCATTAATTGGTAGAGCAAGCTGGCTGACCAGATGAGCAATCGGTGGAATATTGTGGCTAGTTTTAGATGTTTTAGACGATGTCGCTTCTGAACGAAAGCTAGTCGAGTTTCCATGAAAATCTCGACCACCCACACTCGACCAACAGTCCCCAAAAAATTCTTCCACCGCATTATGAAAATATACAAATTCGGTCGATTTATCATCGCTGTTGCTTTAACACATTGACAGCCATAAACTCTGAGTGGCATCGTAAATTAAACAGCCAGTCGTGCTGGTTGTGGAAGCTATTGAGAGCTCCTGAAAGTCGCTTCCGCGCTCCGCTCGGTGGATTTATGACGATTCAAAACGAGACAATGATGTTTGGGTTTATTTAGTGCCTTGCAGCTTCGTTCGTAAGTCTTTCCCCATCAGAATTTATGAAGGTGTCGATTGATACTTTAGTGGCTTCAGATAATGTTGCGCGTGTGTGTACATTTCCAAGCATAACTTCAAGAGGCGCGAGAGAAATGTTTTCTATTTTCGATGTTCCGTTTACTTCTCAGCGAGAATTTCGTTCTTCGTGCGGTGATAACAGTTCGTCGATCGAGAGACTTTTGGCGAATCTGAATTCACGGTCAAGGCTGGAGCGATCGACTATAAATGGCTCGAGGTCTCGTTCGAAACTCATCAGTCGACATGAAGTGTTTGTGGATTTTAGCCTTCGTTGGCATTGCAGCCGCGCTTCCAAGTGAATTTCTGAAACCGGATCCTGATTTTGGAAGCCCAGCTTATCTTGAGAAGGAACACGACCTTCTTCTGGTTCTCAAGTATGTTCACCAGCCATTCTGGAACGCGGAGTTGAACGCTTATGGAAACCACTACAGCCTGAAGGACGATTTGACGAGCTACAACAACGTCGAAGAAGTTAAGAAGTTTGTCGACCTCTATAATCGAAATGGTTTGTTGGAAGCCAAGGCCTTGTACTCATTGTACAACCCAGAGCATCTTGAGCAAACTAAGATGCTGTTCAACGTCTTCTACAACGCTAAGACCTATGAGACTCTCGCAAAGGTTGTAGCATGGGCTCGCTTCAATGTCAACGAGAAAATGTTCATGTACGTGATTGGAACTCTTATCGTGCACCGCAAAGATGTAGAAAGCCTCATCATGCCACCTCCGTATGAAGTTTGTCCTTATCAGTTCGTTAATGCTGAAGCTATCAAAGCTGCTCACCGGGTTAAGATGCAGGGCTTCTACGGAATTGAAAAGGTCGGTGGATTCTACGAGAAGATTATTCCAGTCAACTACACCGGATGGTACATGCATTTGAACGGCGAACAAAAAGTCACCTACATGACTGAAGACGTTGGACTCAACGCTTTCTACTACAACTTCAATCTCGATTACCCGCACTGGATGGAAGGCAAGCCATACGGCTTGGACAAGGATCGTCGTGGAGAACTTTACATCGTCATGCACCACGAGATCATCGCCCGCTACTACCTCGAGCGATTGTCGAACGACTTGGGACACATTCCCGTCTTCAACTGGCGTGAACCAATCAAATCGGGCTACTTCCCATCGTTGATGTATGTTAACGGCAAACAATTCCCAACGCGTCACAACAACTATAACTTGTACAAGGAAGGCAATCACAAATTCATTCAAGAAGCTGAAGACCGCGAACGTCGCATTCGTGACATCATCGACAAGGGCTTCGTGACTTATGGAGGAAAGAAGGTTTCGCTCTCAAACCCTGAAGACGTCAACACGCTTGGAAACCTTCTTCAAGGAAACCCCGACAGCTTCGGCCTCCACCACAACTTCCACGATCACATCGTCCCATCGTTCTTGGAAAATTATGCCACCGCCATCAGAGATCCACTTTTCTACCAGTTCTATCAGCGCTTGTTGGAGAACTACTGGAAATTCATGGCTCACATGGAGCCTTACACTGAAGAAGAACTTCTGTTCCCCGGAGTGAAAATCACTGACGTCCACGTCGACAAGATTGAAACTTTCTTCGAGCACTTCGATATTGATATCACCAACGCAATCGACGTTGAGCACGACAAGGAAGTTGTTGCACCAGAAACTCTCAAGGACATCAAGTTCAAGAATGATGAGTACATGGTCAAGGCCCGTACCATGCGTCTTAACCACAAGCCATTCGACTACAAAATGACCATTCAATCAGACAAGGAGCAAGATGCCAGCATTCGCGTTTGGATTGGACCCAAATACGACGAGTTCGGAAGCCACATTGAATTCAACGAGAACCGCAAGAACTTTGTCATGCTCGATCTTTACAAAGAAACTTTGAAGGCTGGCGAGAACATCATCACACGCAAGTCGCACAAGGATCTCTTCTTCTATGGTGCCCCTCAAACAACTTTCTATGAATTGTATAAGCACATGATGGAAGCCAAGAGCGGCGCTGCTGCATGGCCAACTGATTTGCTTCTCGCCCGTTGCCAGTTCCCTAAGAATTTGATGATTCCTAAGGGCAAGGTCGGCGGCATGGTCTACCAATTCTACTTCATCATCAGCCCCTTCGAAGAGCCTAAGGTTCCTTTCTTCAGCACCTTCAACCCAATGACATCTTGCGGAGTCGGCTCAGGATCTCGATTCTTCGAAGATCGCTCTATGATGTTCCCACTCGATCGCGAAGTCGACGCTAAGCACTTCTACGTGCCAAACATGGCGTTCGGAGACGCTGAGATTCACTTCAATCCCCACATCAACGAAGTCCGCAAGTTTTAAATCTGCCCCGGAGATTGAAACTTATAAACAATTAATCGAGCGAATCAGATGAAATTCGCTTTCAATCGAAGAGTCTAATTTAAGCAGACTTTTAAAATAAACAAAACTTGATTCCACTCTAATCTTCCAATCTGATTGACGAGATACGAAAGCGTTTTTTTTTTCAATTTCGAAACAGAAAATTCATGCTGATCGGAATTAGGTCGATAAATTACACCTTGCAGCCGAAATAGTTGGAAATAACAACGCAGAACCTATAGAGTATAATTTACCGTTTACACGGCAGCGGCTCCTGCGCTTCAACCTTCACTCTTTCACCTTCCAGCTAGATCAAAATCAACCGAATCCTTCAATCACGCTCTCAGCTAATCTTTGTACTCACTCGTCGTTCGTGTCATTGTCCCTGAAGCCTTTCGCAAACGGATTCGAAACGATTTTCAACTGTGTGACCTGGAAAAGAGGAAGATGAATGATAATTATTAGCGGCTTGAAGTCGAACATGCCTCGGCGGCCCCCGAAAATTGCAAGCGATTATCTACATTTTATACTTGAGCGACAACGATTTTCCCTAGAAAATTTTCTTCTTTATCGCGTGCACGACTGTAAATTCAATTAAATTTGACAGATATTGGAGATCATAAAGAACAAATGAGATCGTAAGCGTCTCGTCGATTGGGAATGTTTCATGCAGGCCTCGGTTGCCAGCGGGAAGATTTATTCGAGCGTCTTTGTTGCAGAAGTTTGTGGGCTCGATCTCATCGAAGCAAAAAAATCGAACTGGCGCCGTTCATAAATAACGTAATAAATTTTTGCTGGTGACAGAAATCAAGCCGAAAAAATGAAAACAGCGATAAATTATGACGGAGAAACTTCCGAAAAAAACTGACGCGATGTCTTAATTTTGTGTCTCGAGACGATGATCGTCGTTGCAAAAGATCACGTCGAGTTTTTTATGAACGACGACGATAAATTCTGGAGAGAACGAAATTTACAACTTCTTAATTGCTCTCGAAGCGGCGAGGAAAATTGTTTTTCTCGTCGAGAATTTATGGAAATCGCAAACAGACCACGCGCCCGGTGTCGAGATACTCACTCGCTGATTCTGGTAAGCGGTGACTGCAGTGAATGATGTTTCGGGGAAGACGAAGGCGCGGAAGTTGAGGTATTCGCGTTCTTCTTTGATGCCATTCTGGGGGAGGTAAACAATGTGGAAACGTGGCTGATATCGATGCATCGAGTTAAGAATTATCTGAAATAGTACAATTTTCAACATCTTTGTTCTGCGATTGTTTCTTAAACTCACATGTCCATGCTCGTCCAGCTGGTTGTTTGTCAGCTTCAGCTTGTCAAATGAGATCGTCTGTTTCATCCAAGTAGCTCCATTAGCAGGAGAGTCAGGATGCACGTGAATTCTCGGCGGGGAGATTGGATCAGCTTTGCCTGCGACGACCCAACTCGAAGTGTGGAAGGCATAGCGGTATCGCTTATCGTCCACGGGTACGAAATCCATCATCATCATGTAGCAGATCTGTGGGTCAAGCCCGACTACTCTGACTTGAAACGTTGGGAACATGCGTCTGCCAGCTTTAGTCACAATCATCTCTGTGCCTTGCTCGTGGAACTTGTCCCACAAAGGCTTCGCTTCGAGAATCACATTAGCTGACAACAGCGATGAATGGTACGGCAACTGTTTATCACTTTCACCTTTCTTGCAACTTTTTGGCTTTTGCGGTACGTTCTTGTTACAACTTCCATCGCCACTCCCCTTGATAATGTCATTTGATGCCTGATGTAACTGTTGGTGCTGTGGCGGCTGCTCACCGATGTCTGTCAGTTTGATTTGGTCGAGTTGCTCCAACGGCTTGTAGGCTGACATTCGATCTTTGTCGGCGTTCTCTAAACATGCTGTAACAAAGTCTTTCAAAAATTAAATGCTTTTTAGACAATCGTAAAAAGTCTTTTGACGGAACATTCCAGACACCGACCGACAACAACAGCGACAACATCGAAGGCGATGCGACAGTCAAGTGGATTAATTAGAGATCAAATGAGTTTATAGTCCATAAACTTTCGCCAAGGGAGTTTTGGGATTTGTGACGTTCATTAAAGTCATCATTAAACTTTTTTACTTCTCGCGACTCGCGTCTTGGCATTCCAACATCCGAAGCGTGTGTTCCAGTCGAATTAGATTATTTAATTAATGAGATTTCGTTGAGACTAAGCCAAACTTTTCGAAATTCAAAAGTGCTACGTCTACTTTACATGCAGTCTCATTACACTCACGACTTCATGTACCTGGCCTAATTATGTGCCACACGAAAACTTAGTCTTCGCTTGACTTAAAAATCCTGAGCGATGATAAATCTCAAGTAAAAAATATATTTTGTCATGTTCGTCGAGAAAAATTCAAGAAGCAGATTATTGTTAATGACTAAATTAATTTTCCGGAGCTCACAATCATTAATCAAATCCCAACTGACGTCTTCATTCATTCATCTAATTACTTTTCACGACAACATTAATGGCTTGATATGACACGCTCGGTCTTCTGGTTTCTTCCGTTTCAAGAGGTTTTCTCAAGCCTCTTGAGAAGTCATGCTGGGCGAAGATAATGATAAGAATCGTAGCAGTGTTCTATTCTGTTTCAGAATCGAGATGCTTCATTTTGATCGAACACTATTGCCAGTCAAGCTCAAACAAAAATTGAAATCATAAATTTCATCACCAATTTTCTCGTGATATTTTCCTTAAATTTGTGAATAATTTTCATTTGATATTCACAGCGAACCGTTGAACGACGCTGGTTGCAATTTGCGAAAGAGAATATTTTGGCCTCATGATAATTTTCCGAGGAAAAAGAAAAAATTTCAAACGATAATTTCATGCCGCATTTTCCCTCATTTTCCACCAATCGTTTCAAGCGAGGCAGTGCGTGAAAATATCATAAAAATCTTTGATTTATGGCTCTCGAAATTAGTGAAACTTTTTATTTTCTTCCTCGAGAGTCGATTCAATTTTCTTGTGTTTTCCATTTAAAAATTTCCACGAGTTTTCCACGCTCCGACTAGTTTATTCGGTGTTAAATTTTCCCAATTTTTATGGGTCAATAAATTGTTTTGAGTGTAAGCGAGAATGTTGCGTGAAGTTTTAACGCGTGCAGCGTGATCGCGTCGGGAAATTTATATGACTTCAGCCATAACAAACCCTTCGATTCGGATGGAAAACAAAACATCTGAATCATGGAAACAAACGAATTCGATTTCGATTCAAGCATCGGCAGAACGCAAATAAATTTCTCGGTTAGTCGGAGGAGTTTCGCTTCATCCCAAAGTATTTTCGGATGGAGATTCTTAATTTTGTTTATCGCGAGAGAAGAAGAGAAATTGAAGGAAATCTGAAAATAATTTTCCTCCGCTAGGAGATGCCAGTGCCTTGTAAACAACAAATTAATGGCATTTTGACCCCGCTCGAGTCATTAAATCAAGTGAGTCTCGAAAGAGGAAAATCGATGCGCTGAATTAATTTAAATTCGGAAAATTTCTGCGAAATTTGTCAAACGCGACGTCGGGAGAATAAAAAGAGTTTTACGCTCGAAGCTTTGTAGGAACTTTCATGTGAATTAGTGAGAGCAAGATATCGATCAATTGAAGTTTTAAGTGCAAAATATAAATAGAACAAGGAATTGCACTTGCGACTGTGCATGGCGTCAAGCATCGAGTTGAAAGACAACTCAAAGGCGCGGAATTCTTTCATTTCAACAAGTGCAATCGATCAGGCGGGCTTACCTTCCATCTCCTTCATCGGCGTCGAGCCGTTCTTATACGATCCATTCCAGTATTCCATTCCGTAGTGGAAGTCACTGCTAAGGTTGAGATTGAGGACGTTGTCGAAGTGCTCCATGTGGTGCTGAGAGTTCATGTTCATCGCCATCCCGCCGTCGCTTATTTGCATATGCCCGTGACTCATCTTTCACTCCTAATCGCCGATTAACACGGACGAGATCGGCAGCGTGTTTATTCGAAACGGCTAGTGAGAGACTAAATCTATTTTGCCGATATATTTATTTTAATAATTCTCTTCGCACTCGCTTTGTATGATGCTCGCTTTCACGGCTAAATGGCGATCATCGCCTTATTGTTTCACACTTTCGATTATTCTCCAACTGATTGCTGTTCGATTGATGTACACATGTTTCGGCGCCCGTCTTTATAACAACAAATAAATCGTCAGATATTTATCGCTAAGCGTGCCTGAGAGCAGAATTTATTGTTTTGCCTCAATCCTCGAACGGCACTTCATTCACAGATCTGTGCGGAGCTGAAAGGAGGCGTCGGAGGTCAGCAGACAAAATGTTTCAACAGTCGAGCGCTCATCATACAAGCTAATAACTCAAAGGCACACGAGATCGCACTCTGTTCTGACGATAATTAAGCTTTCAATAGGTGGCAAAGATTAAGCCGAAGAGATTCTCACATTTCGCGTTTTCTTCTTTCATTCGTCCCGCATTGCCCCTGTTGAAGATTATTTTTTCCTGTTTAGCTCCAAGGCAGAAAGAAAAATTCTCTTCACACCGTTCTGTCTAATGTCACTTCGCACCTTCGATTTTCACTGTGGCTTCATTCAATTTTCTCGACGGGAAATAAATGTTTTCTTACAGATTTCTCCGCGTCTTTGACAAAAACTTTTCAGTCGAGATCTTCACTTAGGACGACTTATCACACGAACGATGGAAATTCAACTGCGGCATAGTCGAAATTTTCATCGAATCTCTTCTCAAACGAGTGTTATATTTATTTAAGAAAAATATCTCGAGATGATCTTCGTGGCGATGCGATTGGATGAATTTTTATCTCGTGAAAAAAGAAGAAAATTTTCTCTTAAACGCTTTGCCGGACGAGGCGGAGGAGGTGAAACTCTGAATATTTGTTTTTGCGGAAATCAACTCCGCTCGATCCTCTCAATCATGGTGATCAGTTACAACACAAGACCAACACTCAGCCTTCACTGTGGCGGGTCCCTCGCTTCTCCGTTTTCTCTGGCCGCTGTTAAGTATTCACACATGTGTCAAAAGGCAAAAATGTCAGACACAAAACCTCTTGAAAGGGAGAATGTATCAATTTGTTTACCCGAGTGCCTTCAAGCCGAGACGAATTTAATGATCTTTCTCCTTACGTCCTTCTGTTTTCATGTTGAGCAAGGATCGATCTTCAGAACCACACGTGAGACGAGATAAGATGAGATCATAGTGTTCTTGAGAGGCTTTTAAGTGCCTCAATCTCCGAGACGATCCATCAGATTTCCCGTAAACGACCGAAGAATCTCGACGAGCAGAAAGAAAATTCTATGACGAAGCAACGACGGCGTTTAAAAATAAAATTTAGAGGCGGAGTGAATGCGAGCACACAGTTAAGCTACATCGGATGCCAAGCCTCGATTTTTTTCGTCGCCTGGGCCAATAAAACTCGATGAAGTTTCCTTCTTAATTTATTATTATGCTCCGCTTGATTGACGCGCGATCGTTGACTTAGAAAAACGCTCAGAGATCTTCCGGCGATGGCGATTAGGTGTCGAAAGCTCATGGCCGAGTTTGTTATTTACAAAGCCAGCGACCACTTTCATCGACTGATAGCCGAAATTTACGATAAAATTTATTTGCAGTTGACGGAAACGTCGTTTACGATGTTCCCGTGGCTAACAGCTTGCCGTATGATGCAACGAGAGGTTTATAGGTGTGTTGACTGTTGATAAACGCTCGTTATCGCAAAGGTAACCACCGTATATTCCGTGAGTTAATGAAGCTCCGTAAATCAACGAGTCTCTCTTCATTCTATCAAACTTACGAAGCCTCCCTAAGGTGTGCCAAACTGATAAGACTCGAGCACCGAAAATTGTTCAAAAATTTGGCATAGTTTCAGTTCAAGCTTTGATTTGGTTGTAATCGGAGGTGATCGGCATTTATAATTTTTGTAATCAACTCGCATAAAGTACATAGAAATATTTCATCATGTGGAAAGCCGTAACGTTCGCTGTTGTTCTGGCTGCAGTTTTCATCACCATCCAAGCTCAAGGTTAGTTGGTGACGACGATTCTAATGAGAAACTTGACGCATAAAGTTAAATAAGAATTTAACTTGCTCATCGCTTTGCAACTTCAATTTTTTCGTTCACATGACTCAGTTAACGATAAGTGTGATGTCATAGCGATTTCAATTGCAAACCGCTAAAAATTTCCACACTTATCGATCTTTCTTATCGTCTCCCAATCGATTCGAGCTGATAACGATTCTCGTTTGTAGATTCTTGCGTAGTTTGTACATCGACCACCGATCATCACCCACAATGTATTGGCGAGGATTCAGCTCAGTTTTCTCGTCCTTGCGGTGTAGCTAGAAACCAAACGTGCTTTTCAAGAGTTAACGAAGGTAAGAACGCTTTAAGAAAATTGAATATTTTATTAACTTTTGGATATTAAAGGAGGGCGAGTTGATCGTGGCTGCCTGAACGATTTACCCGCAGCCGTCGTAGCTGAATGCGAGGGTTCAGAAACGTGCGAGTTGTGCTCGGGACTAAACTGCAATTCCAACGCCTTCCCACCTCAGCGCATCCAGTGCCATATCTGTGCCGGCGGTGTCAATTCCACTTGCTCGGGTGTGGTAAACTCTACCATGACTTTCTGTCCGATTTTCACCACCGACGACCGATGCTACACTGCCAGGCCCAACGGAAACTACGAACGCGGTTGTATGTCATCACTCAGTTCCACCTCACGATGCACCGGTGACGAACCTTGCCTCATTTGCATCGGCAATGGTTGCAACGCCGGCGAGTACAGTAGCGCTATGAACGTTTTCTCGGGGGTCAAGATGATCCCGTTCCTTCTGCTTAGCCTCGTCATCGCGGTACTTAACAAGTAAATGTAGAAGATTCTCTAACTTTTATGGAGAAAATTGCAATGTCAGAGAATGCAGCTTGAAAATAAAAGTGAATCAGCTAATTTGACGAAAGATTTCCCTGCCTCTCCATGAGCCCGGATGCCAATTCCATTAAGATGTCATCACGTTCATTTGATCTACCCATCTCTCGCCTCCCCTTAAGAAGTTAATGATTATTCGAAGCGGAAAACTATAATAATTGAAAGCGCTCTCCGACTCTCCAGCGAAGAAGATCGCGCTATTCTAAAAATATTTTACTTTTCCGAAAAGCAAAATAAAAACTTTGGAAAAAATACCAAACTGTTCATAATTTTGCAATTGAAATTTTTATTTCATAAACTCGCTTCGTTGTTTGATCTTTTCACGTTCGTTTTCGGCGCTTTTTGAGCAGAGCGCTTAATGGAGTTGAACTGAAGAAAATTTAATGATTATTGCAGCTCGAAAGGGAAATCTGGAGCGCGTCATAAAACTTTATGGCCGAAGATTTTCACATTTTTCATATTTTCCAAACTTTCGAGCTTGAAGTCTGCTACGCAATCGTAGCCGTAGGATCCTGCGAGATAAGAGAGACGTCACGTTGCATGGTGCTTTCAAAACTTCTTAGCTTACCGCATTTGTAGCCAGCGATTCTGCAGCCTTGCTCGATAGCTGCTCTGACATCGTGGAAATTTGACATCAATGCGTTCAAGGTTCCAGCACAAAACGTGTCACCAGCTCCAAGAGTATCGACGATCCGGTTTGGTGGAGGAAATGCTGGGCACTCAAAGTAATTTCCCGTCGGATCTAAAGCAGCAGCTCCATCCGTTCCCCATGGACAGATGATCAGAATGTTGTCGTTCTTATAACGATCGTCCGTCGTTGTCATCTCTTTCAGTTTAAAGCTCGCAGCTTTTTTGTCGTGACAATCGAGAATCTGAGCAAAATCCTGACCCAGGAAGGCAACGTCAGTGTACTTAGTAAGAAGCAGATTTTCATCTCGCTTCTTCTCAAGCTCCAGAGAGATTTTGATCTTCTCTGCTTCTGGCTTCGTCTTGTTGTGCTCTCGTATCTTCAACATCATCTTCGTCGTATCAGCAACAGATCGAGCTTCAAAATGAATCCAAAAGTATTCGTTCAGGTCACATTTGTCGAAGTTATCGAAGGAGACATGTGGCAGATTCTTGTTGGAATGGATTATTGTGCGACAGCCTGAATCTTTGGACAAGAAAACCGTTGATAGTGGAATTGTGCAATTCGCATAAGAGAAGCAATTCTTGGTCTCAATCCCGCGCTTCTTCAAGTCTTCAGTGATGAAAGAGAACATCAAATCGTCGGAAAAAGTTGTCAGCAACTCAGATTTATGTCCGAGCAGCGATAAAACGGTTGAAACGTTGGACGCGTTTCCACCCCTCTGCCAAAAGGCGTGAGTTGACCTGCAAGACAAGAGGTAGGCGCGGTCCGCGTTTGATTAAATCGAAATCGTTTGAACTTCAAACTCCTTTTTGTTGGTGGAAAGCTCACCTGACGTCGTCGTCATCATTAGGGAACTTGCAAAACAGATCGGGTCGATTAGCAGAAGCGAAAGCCTCCAATATGAAATGCAAACCTTCTCAACCTCTTGTATGATATCTAGCACACATTCGCCGACAAGCAAGACTTTTTTATCACTCATTGCTCTCGAATAATCAAACTTAACTGCAGTTGATCACTTCAATTGAACCGTAGCGATAACACTTCAAGCTATGCAGTCGATATCCAGCTTCAGTCGATTCTCCAGTTTAACAAATTCCAAACTTAATGTAATCTAATCAAAACAAACTGATAACAGTGACAGTCAGACACAAAATCATTTCACACAATTTGAGCTGCAAGTTGGGAAAAATTTAAAAGAAGAAAAACGATTCGAGCTACAAAACGAGAGACTTAAAATTTATTGAATATCCGCGACAAACCTTCCAACACTGATTGAATTATCATCTGTAAGTACTGTTGATCGTTGAATAGAACAAAATAAAGTTGAAGGTTGGTCGGTATCGATCGGATTTATGTCAAAAGACAATTCGCACGCTTCCGGCAGTTGTCCAGAGCTTAAACCTAATTCGGTATTCTGAAATAACCTAATTTCTTATTTCCCAGACACCTAATCATGTCATCAGATTGCTCCTTTTGCTTTCAAAAGCGCGAGTCGACTGAAGTCGGCCAGTTGAATTACACCAAAGCATCTTCAGTTTTGAGCTTCGTTGACGTCTTGGCCGATGTCTTAGGCTTCTCAAAGTTCTTGGTAATTTTGTGCTTCATTCTCATAGCTGTTTTTAAACATCTTCTTCACAGGCCGGTGGAACATTCTGCTGTGATGTTTGCTTCACCGAGTTCTGCAATGTTTTCAAACACAAAGAAAATATCGTCGAAAATCTTCGCCTCAAGGAAGTTGTATTGAAAACCGTCAAAGACTTTTTATCAGACTCTGTGGAAGATGTGTCGGTCATGCGCTCTCTAGGAAGCCTCGTCCTGGTTCCGAAATCGCGTTTGAAATACATGTCAGGAGTTTTGAATCCAATAAACAGCGAACTAGTGGCAACTTCAGTCAAAAATGCTCATGAAATTAACAACGAAACTACAAAGGAGCAGCAAATTGCCAGCTCGACTGGAACTTCAACCGATTCGAAACGCATTGACTGCGTTCCTATTGACAATCTTCTTCGTAAGGACTTGAAAACGATCGTCGAAGGAGTTCCTATCGAAGGGAACAACAAGTTGAAGCCAGGAAGGAAGCGTGCCATACCAAAGCAGAAGCGTATCGTCGACATTGAGTCAAGCTCTGGCGAAGAAGAACCAGTAAAGAAACGAGGCCGCAAGCTCAAGGAGACTCATGATGTCCGCGAAGCTGCACTGCGCCAAGTGATTGCAGCTATGAAGGTCGGAGACAAATTCCATTGCAATGTTTGTTCGAAGGTTTTGGGATCCTTCGGTGGTATGCGCTATCATCTCGATAAAGTCCATTCCTGGTTTGACGAATAGGACCAGCAGTCTGAGTTCCAAACCTTTCTGAAAACACTTTATGTACTCTTTTCTGAATAAAAGCATTCGCCAAAACTTCGAATTTCTCCCGCGATTTTCGACCGAGTGAGACGAAAGATAAACGTAAACAACTTGTTGAAAAATTCATCGGCCAAATTCAAGTTAAAATCCACACATCGACGTCGCCTTAAAACGAGTTCATTTCAATATGGCAAGATTGTGTTACTTCTGCCAATCGAAGATAGCAGCCGCAGCAGCTAGAGATGTTGTGAAGAACATTGGCGATTTGGTCTTCATTCTGACGACTGGAAACACTCGTGAAACGATCAGATTCACGCAGATAATTGAAGATTTATTCGACTCGAACGATTTCGAGGTAAGTGACGAATTCATTTTGATTTCTTTGCAATTACATCATGTAACTATTTTAGGACGATGACCAGTTTGTGTGCAAAGAATGTTTTAGCTCGTTCACCACAGTTTACAAGTTCAAAAAACAGTTCCAAGCCTCAGTGGAGCCAACGAGTCTGAAACGTGAAGTCAACGAGTTTCTTGATGAGGCTCAGGAGCCAATCGCAATCGTCAACCACCACTCTTGCTTATCGCTAGTCCCAGAATCCAAGGTTGAGTTTGTGAATAACTTTGTGAAGCTCGTCGACTCGCTTCACGAATCGTCGACGGAAACCCCGAAGAGTCAAGTGCCTACTCCATCAATCGATAATCCCACTCGCCGCACCGTAACAGCGCCAGTTGAAACGGCAACATCTTTCCAGCGTGCATCGATTCACTCGCCCAGCTACAATCGCGTTAGCTCCTTCAGAGCAAGTAATGTGACAACTGAGACGGTGATGCAAGCTACAATGTCTGGAGCTCGCAAACGAAAATCTTCTCCTCAGACTCCCGAGCGTGTTGCTCCGGCGAAGACACCAAAGCTGAATAATCTTTCCGTCACGCCGACACTTACAAGATCTCCACGCCAGTCAACTGCACGCGGGCGTCCACCCATTAGTTCAGCTGACGACCACGAACCCGAACGTCAACTGACACCGAAAGCTCAGAAGCAGTTGCTGAAACAGATTCAATCGTCGAAGGTTGGTGTTCGTACGTACAAATGTTCGGACTGCGGTGAACAATGCGCAAATTACAAAGAAATTCGCTCTCACATCCTTGAGAACCATTTCGATTAAATTAAACTTGAATTTTTGGCTTTAGGGAATGGTTCAGCAATGGTAAGAGTGCAACGAGTCTATGAGTTTTCTAACAAAATAACAATAAATTCGTTATCAAAAAATTGCTTAGTCTTTCATAAAGAGCAAGGGAGAGGAAGGGTGAGGGGGTGGGTAAAGGGGGGAGCAGTCAATTATCAACGACGAAGTAAATGGACGAACCTAAAAATTGTTGTTGACAAGATTAAGAGCGGTGCAGACAAAAAATAAAATCAAAACGAACATGGCTTGCAGCTATTGTGGATCGCTAAATAATTTGAATCCTGTAAGCAACTTGGTCTACGCCAACGACTCAGGGTCTGTTAATTTCTGTGAGGTTTTGGCGGGATGTTCGATTATCAATATCCCCGGTTTTCAAGTAAGTTTCGTTGATTCTTGAAAAGATTCTCTAATCCGCTAACTGCGTTCAATTTTAGTATTTGATATGCAACGATTGCTACAATTCAGTCACAAAGTTCTTCGCTTTTAAAGCGAAAATCAGGAAAAACTGCCTCGATGAAATTTTCAAAGAAATCTCAAACTTCCTGTCGTCATCCAGTGAGCAAGTCACTTGCGTCAGCCATCATTCCTGCTTGTCGATCGTGCCAAATTCAAGACGAAATCTCATGCGAAACTTTGTAGATTTTAATCCAACAGTTGACTTAGAAATCATGGCAGTTGCAAGTGCTCATTCCAACGTCGTCGTTAAGCAGGAGCCGATGGAAGATTCCATGGAATTCGATGAGCAATTCGAGTTGATCCCAGAACACGGAGCCGAGTCAGTTGAAGATGAAAACGAAGATCATCTGCTGGTTGATCAGAAGCATCCAAGTTCAGAACCGCAAGTAGAGCATTCTAACGACGTAGGAAAACGGAAACTGCGATCTTCTTCAACTAAGAAGCCACAAGAGTTTTGCAAAGACTTAATTGAAGCTGGGAAATATCGCTTCGAACTGAACGAACAAGAGCAGATCTGGCTGGACAGAAAAATCGCTTTATCAAAAATCGGTTACAATAACTTCATTTGTGATGACTGTGACAAACTGATTCGGTCGCCCCAAGGTATCAAATATCACATTATCAGCCAGCACAGGAAATCAGGGAACTCAGCAAAAGATTCAATGAGGAAATGGGTCAGCGAAAAAATCAAAAAAGCTCAACGGTTAAGTGAATTTCCGATGTTGAACTGTGATCAATGCCACAAAACGTTCGCGTCAGCTCCAGCGATTCGCTATCACCTTAGCCGTCACTTCCTAAATGGCGAAACGAAAAGTCGATTCAAGAAAGAATAAAGTTGATAAATGAAACGTCTTCCTCTAATAAATTTGTTGCGTTGGTCCTGAAAATTCTAAGCTGAAACGAAGTATGTAGATGAACGAGATTTGTTGTCGATTTATTCTTCAATTCTATGACGTGTCAACTTCCATCACACTCGACTTTTCTTTCGACTTGACTACATCAGAATGTTTGGTCTTGACGTGCTTCTGCAGAGTACGACGCGATCGGAACTTGATGTGGCAAAACTCGCAAAGGAATCCTTCTTCAATGTGTGTCTCGAGATGTGCAGCTCTAGCTGATGAGGTTTTGTATGCTTTGGGACAGATGGAGCAAGGGAAAGGTTTAACGTTGCTGTGAGATCTATGAAGGGATTGGAGTTAGTTCAAGAAGAAAACACATTACACCTCTTACCTGTAATGAATCTGGTAGTCTCCCTTGTCGCGACAAACCTTCTCGCATATCTCGCACGTGATTGAGGTCTGACCGGAGACTTGTTTCAAGTGAGTCATCAGGTAGCATTTTTGACTAAACTTCTTGTCGCAATGCGTGCATTGAAATCTTTTTTTGTCGCAGGTCTTCATGTGGCCGAGTTTCTCGTAAAGCGTCTCGAACTTTTGCTTACACACAGAACACTTGAATTTCACTTCCTCGCCGAACAACTCGGGATGGTTGTTTCTCATATGAATACTGAAAGCTTGATTGCCTTTGAACACTCGACTCTCGATTGGGCATTTCAGAGTTTTGACATGGAAGATTAGCTGGTGCAGTCGACAGCTTTCATCGTCCAAGAAGAACTTTAAGCAGTGGCCGCACTTGAGATCGTTGTCGTTCTTCAAACATTCTTCCGATTCCATCTCAGGTCGATGGTGACCAAACTTTAAGAAAAATCCTTCAGACGCGATCAGTTGCTCGGTCGCCAATCCGAGCTCATGATTCCGCTGGTGATCGTGTGCGAATGTTTCGTCGCTAAACATTGTATTGCACATTTCACAGACTGGGAAAGTTGAATACTTTGCTACGATCGCGTAGAGTTTGTGTCCATTGATGTGAGCTAGGTAATGCGCTTGCGACACGAATTGAAAACAGCAGTCAGCACAGAAAAGTCTTTCGAACCTCGAGTTGTGGAATATCGTCTGGTCTACATGAGATTTTTGGTGGATTCTCAGCTCGTTGCAGTCGGAGCTTTTGAATTCACATTTCGAGCATTCGAACTGGTTTAAAGTTTCTGTGATGCTTTCGACCACAGTTTCCTGTTTTGCAATTTCGGCATCGTCTGACTCTGTCTCGTGTGGATCAACAAAGATGTGCTCGTAGTCTTCGTGCGATGAGAGATGGGAACGGAACTCTTTGCCGTCATAAAATCGCTCATTTGGCTCGCAATGTTTGCACAAATAAGATTCGCCTGCTTCATCAGGATCGACGATTTCACTGCTGCAAATGTCCGCCTGAATCCACTCGTCTTGCGGGTCTTCTAGATCAAAGTCTTCAAGTCGTTCATTCTCTAAGACAACTGCTCTGGTTTGATTCTCCTCTCCCACGTTTTCGTGCTTTACAATTCTTATCGGGTCTGCTAGTTCTTGGCTCATAACTTGATCAAGCTTCTCTAAAATGACGTGCGGCTGCCAATGCTTGAATATTTCCATGAACGACCGCTTTGATTCTGGAACCAGTGTGAGACATTTGTTGTACCGCATACAGAATACGGATTCATCTTCACTTTCTTCTAAAAACAATTTCACTTTCTCGATGTTTTCGTCGACTGCGGACGTTAGGAGCGAACTTTTTTTTGCATTCTCTTTAAAGATTTGGAATTGTATGAGCTGGTTCTTGCAATCCTCGCAAATGAATGCATTGTGATCTTCGTGAAGCTGAAAAGTAGATTGAAGTTAGACATCGATGTAATTTTTTCGGGAAATCGTCAAAAACTGCAATCGAAAAATGTAAACAAACCTGACAATTCAAAACATTTCGAATTACGTCGAAGAACTCGAATATTTCATCGAAAATGACTATGGAATTTGTGCTCATGTCGATCAGCTCGCTTTCCTCGGCCGATTTGCAGCAAAAAGCGCACTGCGGACTCTCGATAACTTCCGAAAACATTTTGCAAAGAATTCTCGAATTTAACTTTAAAGGGGTCGGAGAACTTTTACAAAATTTAAAAATGTAAAACGTTAAATTTGTGGTTTGAAATATTCACAACCGTTGAAAAATATTAAGCGGACACTTTCCCGCTGCCATCGCAACCTTTCACGTTAGGCTTTTATAGTTCTCGACTGTGCCGGCTTTAAAATCAAATTTGTCTTTAACAACTTCTTGTGAACCAAGTTGCTTCATTTTATTGATAATCTTTTCCTTTGACATAAATCAATCGTCGAAATGTTCATTTGAATATACAAAAACAGGACTATTAAAATCTATGTGGTCTTTCTCCACTTCGAACTGACGCGCTTTCTCGAAATCAACGTCCAGAAGAAGTTTATTTAAGTACTCCTGACTGACGGTCTCATTCAAATTGGTTGAAGTGAAGTGAGTGTAGTGCCGTCTGTTCCTGTTTGCAATACTTCTCTTGCTGCGGAGATTGAAGATGTTGTGAAAGTTTCCGTTCACCGGCGTATCGTCATTGCCAAACTTGAGACATTTTCCGTTCACACAAAACCTCTTGTCTTCCGTCTTGAAGGAGCATTTAGTTCCATAAGGATAGAATCCATGATCCCCGTTAACTAAGTAGAAACGATGCGGGATAAATTTATCTTGGCATGCGACGCGACAGCCTCGGTCGGGATCTTCAACGCTCGGTGATATTTGCATGCCTTTACCCGACAATCCCCGCACCTTCGTCTGATACTTCATGCACAGATTAGTTGAGTAGTCGTACGTCGAAAGAATTCTGTCGCATGGCTTGAGAAAAAGAAAATTAACTTGATGAATGGTCAAGCGGATTATTCAACTCACGATCTTCGTTGGCTCGCAAAGCTGAATATTGGTGGAGAAATCATACTTGGAGACGACTGTTTGAAGTCCTTTGGCTTGCTGAACACAACTGTAGAAGCAGCCCGACTTGTTTCTCCATTTGTCTCGCAAGAGAATCATCGATGTCGGTCCTGGACTTGAATTGTAATCCGTAGAACGGAACGGCGACGACTGCGACTGTTGCATATCTGAATAACTGCGAAGTCGCCAGCTGTTTGGAACCGTCGATGAGGGCAAAAGTCGTTTGCTTGCATTGAAATTATTCTGCGTCGTCTTAAACATTGGCGGATTCCTTGAAGTCGTTATCGGTGGGTTTGGATCGTAATAACCGACTCGAGTACTCAAAGCCGTTGTTGATAAGGAATCCGATGAATACTGAGATGGAGAAACCAACCTGGCTGGCTCGATATTGTCAACAGCTTCTGTCTCGCTCTCGACAGAGTCGGTCGAAGTCTCATCGATGCTCTTATAATCGCGAGGGTTTTCTTGCAGCACTTGATTCTGGTGGGTCTCTTGTTCGCTGGCTACAAGATTGTCCGGGCATAAGTGTGGATCGAGCTTGAAATTGTTTTCCGTTGAGTTGACGCACGTGAATTTCTGTAACGAGAAGAAACATCATCGATGTTGCTAATCAAAAACTCAGGAACTCAAGCTTACCTCACATCTCCCGTTGACACAAAAATGACTGTCGTCGATATCGGAATTGTCGTTTCGACAAGTTGTGCCATCGGGGAAAATCCAACTTCTCGACTTGACTCCCGTTTTGGTCTTGCAATAAACTTTACACGAATCTTCAGCTGTTAATAAAAAACGTTGAAAGTTTGAAACGCATTGGATGATTGTAAATTTTGTCTTACGGTTTGATCCAACTTGCTGAACTCCATCGCCAACCATTTCGGTATCAAATTCCTTTGCTCGGTTGCAGATTTGGTTAGCAAATTCAAGGATCGTTATCTTCGCTATCGTAAAGCATTGCTTGGCCGTGCAGGTCTCGTACTTCTTGTCGAGACCGTTGCACTTTTTGCTTGAGCGGTAATCAAGGCAGCTTCGCGAGAAAATCTTCAGACCAGCGCTGCCCTCAGCAAGTCTGCCCGATTCGCCGTAAAGACAACCCGACTCGCATTCGCTCGGCTGTCCCCAGTTACTCCACAGAGACTTCGAGGCGAAAGTCAGACCGTTCGTATACAGCAAAGTTGGCTCCTGGATCAAGCTGCTGTATCTTTTGCTGTCGATGATGCTTGATCGTTCGGAGCTTTTAATCGCAGCAATGATTTGCTTCGTGTTAATAGAGTTGTCAGTGATGGAATTCACTTTAGACGCGCAAATTCCACTTCTACACCACATCATCTCGCCACACCATGTTCCCTCTAGCGCCGGATGGCTCGTCCATGTGTAGCGTTCTCTCTGACAATGAAGATCGCGACAGATCTCAGCCATATTTTGACTCTTTGACCGCACGCTGTCCTTACCATACTTCAACATGCACTGTTGGTCCGAATCGAATCTCTCGCCAGGGAGAATTCCTTCAGCTGCGTGATCCAAGTTGCTTCCGAAGTGTCCACGGTCAAACAAGCATGTCGCCTGTGACGTCTTAAGAAAAGAATCAAGATATTTCTTGCTGCACGCTGACCACGTGATCTTTCCACTTCCAAGTGTCGGCGACATGATGAATGAACTTGGATCACAACTGTTTTCAAGCGTGTCGTGTCGCATTCCTAAATTGTGACCGATTTCATGAGCCACAACAAAGACGCTCTCGAAATGTTTGCCTTCGTTTATTGTGCACGATGAGACCTGCGTACACATTCCGGACACTGGCGCCAGTCCAACGACTTGACTACTAACTTTGCCGTTCTTCGAGACGACGTAAAGATCGAGACCAGTGAGAATAACAGCGTGGTCAAAGTGCAACACGTCCTGGTCCGATATTGGATTGAGCTTTCTCTGCCATAAACAGAAACTGTTCAAATAAATGTCGATGTCGCTGCTACGTCTTAAGTCGCTCATCTCGTTGTGCAGGATCTCGATTCTCTTAAGAATAAAGTTGACTTTGTATCCCAAACTCGGATGATGGTAAAGCAGTTGAACTCCATTGATCATCGCAAGTATAAATCGGATCAAGTTTTGCTCGGTGTTCTTCGGGAAGTTCTTTATCATATGCCGGTACAGGTCTTTGTCGACAAAGATGGCAGTTTCAATGTGTAACACATCAGGTGGCATTTTCGGGTTCGTCGACGATTGAAATATTTTTCCCACGGACGATTTGATCAGAGGACTTCGTTTCGACCTTTTCTTGATCAGTTCCTTGACCGCTTCGGGTCCGATAAAATTTTCCCGGGGCTCAAACGCAGAGTCCGTAAAGCTCTTCTCGATTAAAATGTGCGAGCCAGCGCCAAATCTCTCGGGAAGCGGCTGAATGAATACATCGGTGTCGTTCATACGATAAATTCCACGCTATAATGTAACACGGGGAAGCGTCAATTTAGCAAAACACCGGACGTTGCGTGCAATCGATTCAAACTTACGATTTCGTGATCACACAAGTCAAACGCTGAGCTTTCGCTCCGATACTGACAATCGTCATACATTTGTGCAATGCCGAACGAATTTTCAACGAACTCCGATTGATTTTGATTCCGTGAGATGAACACGAAAGACTTGTCGATAAGGTTCTGAGATCGTTTAAGTTTAAGTTGAAAGTCTGGAAGAGATTGACAGAAGTTTGGCGTTAAGCCTGAAATCTCAGCATAATTATTCGACTTGCCTTCTTTATCGCTAATTTTAATATTAATTGTGCTATCTGCGGCGCTGCCATCATTGTCCTCGGACCGTTTCATCCGTCGATGGTGCTTCACATTGATGATTTTGTATTTCGATTCTGCAGTAATAAAAATCGCTAATTAATTCCAACCGTCGTTCCTCATAGTTACAGCAGCGATTGGGAAGCTACAACATTTTTTATGCATCGTTAGGCCGGCAAGCAGTGATGATTAACGCCACGCTCGAGTCTGCTCAAAAGAGAATCAGCAACTGAAAACCTTGCGGTGCTTTTTTCGGCAATTTCGTCAAATATTTTATCGCATGAAATTAACGACTTCATGCAAATTGGCTGAGTGAAGAGAAAACTTCTTAAAATCGTTCGCAATCGAAAGTAATAAACTTTAAATTGCGCAAATAAATTAATGGGAAGATTTCGATGTTCAGTTTGCAAAGAAAAACGGCAAGACACGGGTGAGGTCTCAACGTTCTTTCCGAATAAAGCCAGCGATAAGTCAACGAAAGAAATTTTCTGAGAAATTATGCTAAACTCTTTGGGTCGGGGACGGATATAAGAGCTCCTTTGTATCGAAACCATTAAACTCAGTGTCATCAATACATAACAGAGAGAAGCTCTGCCACAGAACATGCTGATTCTCATGCTCAGAATATTGCGATCATTGCCTTTTTTCCTGTGAGCATTTCGTCGTTTCAAATTGTTCGCCGGTCTCTGCAATTTATCTCACCGAGTTGAATGAAAACGCATGAAGCATTACACAGAACTGTCAAACAAGAGAATCGTGGGGAACTTTGTACTCACTGGACATGTCATTTCCGAAGAGTAATTGCTTCTCGTGCTGGTGCAGGTAATCGTGGAGATTACTTTCATCTATCTGGAAAGACGAAAAAGACTTCAGCAAAGGTTTTCGTCAGGTTCGGTAGGCTGAATCTTTTGTTTCACGCGCTGCTGCTCAGAGTTTTTGTTTAGGTGGCTTTGAGGTGTCGGAAGACAATGTTGCCGAAAGCAAACAAAACGCTCGCTTGACGCGGCCAAATAATTTTATGGCAAAATTTTTCCGTTTTGTCAAAAACTAGAACGGAGATCATTCATGAATTATTTATTCTTCTCGCGTCGAGTTTTCCGACTTTCTGCTGCTGCCAATGATGTGGGTCAAGTTTTTCCACCTGTTTGGCGTTCAAGCTCGTTACAGTAGCAGTCAAAACAAACAATGGAAGCATCTGCATTTGCATTCCAATCCATCATCGCCCGGGCACTGAAGTTCATTCTGATTCAGAATGTTTCACTTCGCACTTGGTGATCACGAAGGACAAAGAAGAACTCTTTGAACTTTATGGCGAGGCAGAACAACTGCAATTGTTGTCTGTCAACCGTGTCCACGTTCGTTTAATTACTCACAACCGTCGCAGCAAGAGCTTTCTTCCACTTGCGGTGCCGTTAGAAATATTCTTTCACTCTCGAGTAGAAGCGGAGAACGATGTCAAGAAAATCGGCAAACGCAGCTGAGCGAACGCGCTGCGTTGCTTGTGCAATATTACCATTCAGACCACTTGACGAAAGATCTCTTAGCACAGTCAGTTCTGTCTGGCGTCGTCTTGCTTGACTCGCTGCGATCAATCAGCATCGAACTGGCTTTATTCCACTTCCAGGTTGGTCAATGTTGTATCGAATCGGCAGTTGACAAACATTTTGCGACGAGGAAACACGCTCGCGAGCTTTGACTCGCTGCCTAATCTCGAGGATTCTCGTTGATGATAATTTGTAAATTTATGAGTCGAAGCCTTGACGCAACCTTTGCTATGCTCCAAGCAAGCGAAGCTTCTTTTGTTCTACGGCTAATGACGAGCGGAATTGAATTATGAAGAGCAAAGAAATTTGCATGAGAATGAAATATTTTCGGCGTTTGACTGCCTGAGAAGGAATCGAGTGGGTAACAAAGCGTCGTTGGTGAAATTATCGGCGAAAACGAAAGTTACACTCGAGCTCATCAGCCGCTTAAGCGTCAAGCATTTTACTTCTCATAAATTTCCGAAGGTGAAACAGAAGCAATCTTCTGCAAATCGAGCTCATGAGAACGTTTAATCCAATTGAAGTGCAAATTCACAGCGATGCTGACTGCGTTCAACAAATTTTGAGTCTGCAGTTCAAACGTTCTCGGCGTTTAAAATCTTCTCGCAACCAAGAGCGAGAGGCAGCGCATTGAATACGAGCTGTTGTGGCACGTACGGAAATGCCAAATACTGGAATGTTGTAGCTTTCTCACTTCTTTTCTGCGCAATCAGTCAATGACAACGACGTGATCAAATTCAGATCTATTTTCGAAGCGCAGTTTTATCTCTTCATCAAACGTGTTCAGTCTGAATTAGGTGAAACGCTTTACTTCTCTACTTGGCGTTACATAAACGTCTTCGGAACGTCTAATGATTAATTGTGTTTCGAGGTTCTTATCAGCCGACGCGCATCTCGCTTTACATCGAGTTCCATCGCAATTTCTCTGCTAATTTAACGTTGAACACATTAATTTTATAGCTCACAAAATCGTAACAACATTTCATCGCGCCTCGCGCGAGAGAAAGACAAAAGTGATCCAGCGGAGTGAAAAGTCTCTGAGTGAAAGATGGGAAAATGCTAACGAAGCTCTTGTGATGATGAAGACTCGACTGAAGGCCCCTTACGTCTTAATTCTTCGCCGGTTAAGTAACCAGACGAAGTAATTAAAGCAAACTCGCCGAATATTTTCACTTTCGTCCACGATCTAATGCATTTTTGAAAAAACCATTTCCACGATGATGAACGTTACATAAAAATGCTTCTCGAGAAGTTTATGATCCAATTCGGATGGATTTTGGCTTTCGGCAAGGAAAAGGTTGTTGAACTTCATGAAACTCGTATGGTGGTCACTGATCGTAGGCGAAAGTTTTACGTACATTAATTCAAATTGAAGAACGACCGAGTGAAAGGGTGGAATTTGGCAATGTGCCAAATATATTTCAAAGTCAAATATTGAATTTAAACTGGAAAATTATTAATTTGAAAAGGTTGAAATTTTAAACTTTCAGACGGTTAAGTGTAGAAATGTAAAGCTCGTACGTTTATGTAAAAATTACAAATGATTTGTAATGAATATCCGGAAGCTTCGGTTTAATTTAGGTTTGTTTGAGCAGTTGCGTGTTGTGATTATGACTGTCCCATAGAGAATATCTTTCAATGCTTGAGCTTTTTTTTCCGAGAACAACAGCTTTCTATTTATTGATAACTAACTAGTTTGCGATCAAGTTGGAAGAAGTTTCCTGACTCTGCATTTATTCCAGGTAAATCACTCTATAAAACTTTACAACCGAACACTAATTTCTCTTAAATATCCATCCTACGAAACCTAACGCTTAGGATTTCCGGATCACAAACTTCCGCAGCCGAAATTCTTTTACCTTCTGCCTGTTGAACGTGAAATTTTCCGCTTTGCTTATTTCGACGTGCGAACTGCTCGTCACTTGAAGGAAGACGACGATGACAACGAGAACTGCTGTAGGCGATGAAGATTGCGGGTGAAACATCGTGTGCTGTTATCCACTTGTAAATTCGAGCTTTCTGAGAGTGGTTCTTGTAACAATTTTCCACAAAACTTGACATTGCACTTTCCTTTCCAGCAAAATTTACTCACTCGCGTTCCATCGTTCGACAGACTTTTCCGATGTTTACTCTTCGGGATCTTGCGCACGACTGAAATTCGCGCTCATGAAAACTCCGATCGTCGCTTGTGTCTGCACAGAAACGAAAAACGTTCTCATGGAAATATTTCAGCTTTATGAGAGAGTCGAAATGTTTTATTGCTTTATTACACGCCGGTGAGAAAATTGCGTTTCGTTGATAACAAAAAAGATCGCGGAATAATTTGACGAGAGTCCATTGAACCGTGCTCGGTCAACTTTGCCTCGGCCAATCCGTGAGCGATCGCGACGAGGCTCCAGACAATAAATCGAACTGAAATACTCCACCAACTTATCGCGCACACCATCGCGTTTTGACGATGTGGACATCCATAGCCAATTGAAGCTGCTGACAAAAGCTTGCATTCAATGACCTGAATGATAATCGCATTCACTGTTCATGTTTGCGTGAAAATGGAAATGAAAATTTGATCCGCAGAGAACGTTTGATGCAGAGTGCGTGCAGAAGACGCGAAATCTGTTAAGCGCAGTCTGCATTTTATTAATTCACCACTGTGAATTTGCACTTCAATTGGATTAAACGTTCTCATGAGCTCGATTTGCAGAAGATTGCTTCTGTTTCACCTTCGGAAATTTATGAGAAGTAAAATGCTTGACGCTTAAGCGGCTGATGAGCTCGAGTGTAACTTTCGTTTTCGCCGATAATTTCACCAACGACGCTTTGTTACCCACTCGATTCCTTCTCAGGCAGTCAAACGCCGAAAATGTTTCATTCTCATGCAAATTTCTTTGCTCTTCATAATTCAATTCCGCTCGTCATTAGCCGTAGAACAAAAGAAGCTTCGCTTGCTTGGAGCATAGCAAAGGTTGCGTCAAGGCTTCGACTCATAAATTTACAAATTATCATCAACGAGAATCCTCGAGATTAGGCAGCGAGTCAAAGCTCGCGAGCGTGTTTCCTCGTCGCAAAATGTTTGTCAACTGCCGATTCGATACAACATTGACCAACCTGGAAGTGGAATAAAGCCAGTTCGTTGCTGATTGATCGCAGCGAGTCAAGCAAGACGACGCCAGACAGAACTGACTGTGCTAAGAGATCTTTCGTCAAGTGGTCTGAATGGTAATATTGCACAAGCAACGCAGCGCGTTCGCTCAGCTGCGTTTGCCGATTTTCTTGACATCGTTCTCCGCTTCTACTCGAGAGTGAAAGAATATTTCTAACGGCACCGCAAGTGGAAGAAAGCTCTTGCTGCGACGGTTGTGAGTAATTAAACGAACGTGGACACGGTTGACAGACAACAATTGCAGTTGTTCTGCCTCGCCATAAAGTTCAAAGAGTTCTTCTTTGTCCTTCGTGATAGTGCGAAGTGAAACATTCTGAATCAGAATGAACTTCAGTGCCCGGGCGATGATGGATTGGAATGCAAATGCAGATGCTTCCATTGTTTGTTTTGACTGCTACTGTAACGAGCTTGAACGCCAAACAGGTGGAAAAACTTGACCCACATCGTCTCCAGTAACAACAGCATCGGCGGAGAACTCGACGAGAGAAGAATAAATAATTCATGATGCTCATGATTATGCACTCGCGACTTGGTTTCGCTGATCCAATTTTCACTGTCACATCCTCTTCTGAATTTAATTCAACACTTTTGACTTGGTTTGGAAATTTTACCTTCTGTCGGTTCAACTCAAAATTATTTGCTTTGCTGATTTCGACGTGCGAGCATTCCGTGGATTGCAGGATCCCAATGCCAAAGATGAAGATTATGAACACCAATTGCACAAAACTCATTTCGCTCGAATTTGAAAAATTATTTCACATTTTAAAATTGAAAATTAGCCAGAAATTTTTTGATTGAACTTGAAAATGTAATTCCAAATAAATTTACAAAACTAAAAATTTCAATGTTTAACGCTTCGGAATCATCAAACGATCTGAACTGTCTGACGTTCCTGAAGCAACTGAAAGCAATTCGCATGTTAGCAATATTCAACAGCATGGAAAATGACCAGAAATTTTTAACAAATTCAATTTAGATTTTATAAGGAAAATCAAACAAATTTTTAAGCCGCTCGATTCATCGAAAAGTTTTCTGTATTTCTGCGAAAAATATTTAATCAAAACCTAATATTTTCCGTGAAAACTCCTTCCGATCTTTTGACAAAATTTTCCACGCGATTCAACTTCCCGCTCTATCCAAGTAACTTAGCCGAGACAAAATCGTTCTGCTTTGCATTTGACGATTCACCCGACAAATTGTAAACAACGAGTTTTCGGCAGACTAAATATAATTTATCTGAGAACTACAAGTGATTGCGTGAAGTAAATCGTGAAACTCGTGTTCAGAGGCGTGACCAGTTACGACAATGTTGAGTTTGGCTCTTCGGCAAGCGTGTTGCGATGTGAAACCAGCGATTTTCTTAATCCAGCGACGAACTTTCCTGCCTCGAGTCAAGACCAGCGAAAAAAGCTTTAGACGCAAAGACAACGTCGACGAGAACTTCTCGGTAATCTATAAAGCGCCCATGGAATATTATCTAAGAGCCTGTAACTACGCCACAACCATCGCAGCGAGCGTCTTCGGCGGATTCGCCCTATATAAACTTGTGCATCGCGACGAGGAGGTTTCGAAGGAGCAGAAGGAAGTTGAATACCTGGGTGGGATGGCAACGATGTCTGATGAGGAATACAGTTATTTCGCTCTCAGTCTCGTTGCGTTCTGTATAATGGTCAGGATGATAATCTATAAATATCCACTGAGGATCTACAGGAATCAAATGAAGTGAGTTGAAGGTTCTGCTAGGCCCGAAGACGTTAAAACTGAACGCTTCTATTTTAGATACATCGCTGTGTTTGAAGGTCATTTGCCACTGTCGAAGATAAAGCTTAACTTCGAGAAAGGCTCCGTGAAGGAGCTGCCACCAACTGGAATTATGCCATGGCGAGATTATCGCTACTTGATCAACGACCGCAGCACGATTATGTACGAAGAATACTTCAGGACGCCTTATGAGCTGTACAATATGATGGAGGCTCCTAAGAAAGCGAAGTAATAGTTTTCAAGTCACTCGTAGTCATTCAAAGATTTTCCTTACATTTGATTTTCCATTCTTTATTTGAGTTAAAATATAAAAACGAATTTTACAATAAAAACTTTAGACTTAAAGTTGAAAGTTACACAACGTTTAGAATGTTAGATATCAAGAAACTTTCTTCTTCCTTTTTTTCTGAAGGGGATTTCAGGGAGACAGAGCGGCAAAGTTCCTTTTACAACAGTTTCAATTTTCTTCTATCAAGAATCACATTTTTGCTACGTTTCTCTTTACATACGAAACCTAAACTGTTCGATTAAAAGTCGCGAAAATTCTTAAAGTCGAATCGTGGCGGAGATGGACGAGTTTGGAGAGCTTCGAGTTGGATGGAGGGTGAACTTAGTTCAGGGCTGAGTACATTGCACTCTCGAGAGGACGTGAGACTCAAGCAGAAAAAGATTGGAAGTTTGTTCCTCTGCCACGAATCGATTTTCTTTCCTGTCTTCATGGAAGACTTGAAACGACAGCGTTGAACGGTTAATACTGATTTTCAAGCCGTCGTCGATGAATATTCGCTTGTTTCAATCGTCATTATCGACTAATAAGGAAATTTATAGCTAAAACAACAAATATTTACATGAAGCGGTTCAGTTGTGCTTTGACGGAGCCGAAGGAATCTCGACCAGCGCATTGCACACCACAAAAAATTGAAGGCACGATTTACGTTGAAATAAACACAAGATTCGAATGTTTTGTCCCGCTGGCTTCACCGTCACAGGTCGAATTAGCGTCTTTCTTTGCTTTTTCAGTCGAATTTCGTGATCGTTCGTTGAACGTCTGCTTAGCGGTGGAGCCAGGAAGAAGTTCACATTCAATTAAACTAAAAGTTTTATTAGCGACACTGACAGTCGATTTATCACTAAAAATTACGAAATTAATGCCACTTCGCAGTTGACTTCGATATGCATCGCCGATCGATCAAACATCAAGTAGCTCAATGAGTTCCGACGCAGATTGAAAATGTGCGCAGAAAGTTTAATTATTCAAACTGCTCTTGATTTAAGCGTCGCGAGCGTCGAACCGATACTTGATATCCAGCTAATTGCGGCTTATAAAATGACGAAGTGAATTCTCGCTGGGGCTTTGATCTTTTGTTTGTTGAGCGACACGACCGGAATTTAATTGAAGTCGTTGGTTGCATTTTAATCACTTTAACTCCTAATTGTTTCTTCTTTTAAATTTGTTAATTTTCTAAGGCTCTCGAGGCGAGTTTACTGCCTGATGAGACGGCAGATGGAGAGAAGAATGGCAGGCAGCAGGGCGCTCATCAACAGTTTATTGACCGAGCTACTGTTGTTTCCATCTTGCTGAGTGTCGTGAGCAGGTCCGCCTCCAGTTTCTATTAGGAAAGAAGTCGATCGATTAGAAAGAGCTTTTAGGTGAGCTTTGGATTGGGGGGAAGAACTTTGCGTTCGGTGAAAGCTACGAGAATAAAAGCTTGATGGGGTCGTTCACAAATTACGTCACAATGGTTTCAGAAGCCTTTTGGAGTCAACAAAGGTTTCGTCGCACAGAAGCAGTTCCAAAGCTGACATAACCCATGAACGCCCTTCTAACAAAACAACGTACACTTTGAAAATTAGCATAGCCTCGAAGCACAACAAGTAAAGCGCGTGATATATTATGCATCAGCACAAATCAAGTCACTACAGCAAGCGGCATTCCGTCTAGTTTGGTTTAGTCTCGACTCCAGTCTTCGGTGAACTTCGCAAAATTCTCTCTAAAACTTTTTGGTTTTTGTTGAGCATATCTCATGCGATCAATGTCGAGACTACATGCCCATCATACGCGCGTACACACACACAACAATTATCATCTTTCTATCTAAGCTACGGATTAGCGTTTTTTACATTAAAAATGCGGCGCAAAAAATCTATAAGAAAGTTAAAGAATAATTTCTTTCGACAATGCAGAAAATTATAAATTTAACTTTGTAGACTGTTGGAGCCTGCAAGAGAAAGAAATCGAAAATCATAAAGATTGCATGACGTTTTGTCGGCAGTGCTCATACTTCCAACAGTGCAGATTTCCTTTATCTTAACGAATATTTCCACTCAGTGCAGTCGGCTTACTTGCCAATCAAAAACGTGAGTATCGTGTTGACGGCGGGATCGTGATCCTCTTTTAGTCAGTTGCGTGTATTTACAGGGTCAAACAAAAAAGGTTTACGCCATGAAAGAAAAACGGAAAACATTTTGGCTTTAGAACAAAAATTCTGGTGAAATGCAAAAGTTGAAACTTTGTGCTTGCGTGCGTGCTAGTGCATTAAGTGAGATAATAGATCGTGCGGCTTTGACATGCTAATTTTCTTGTGGAGCTTCCTAAACGGATCGTGCTTTGCTTATCGTGCTTTCATTTTCGTAGACGTGAAAGGGAATTGGGAAGAGTGATTTTGAACGAGAAATGTCGAAGTTGCTTAAAGTAATTCCAAAGGTTAATATTAGGAGGGTTAATAAATAAGGTCAACTGGTTAGTTGAAAATTTTTAAATTCTTATTTTCTAGTTTCAAATTATTTCTAGTCCAGTAAATTACCATTTTAACCCGTGACCTCATTTACAACCTTCCCTTACCAAGGTGAAATAAAGCGTCTATACAACCACGTTAATAAAACTAATCCAAAGCTATCCTGGTGCATAGTTCTTTGTGCAGTTGCAAACTTATCAACTAAATATTTCTACAATCAAAAGCTTTGGAAGCTTGCGGAGAAGTCTCCGGGCCTCGCAAGCTTCTCTCGCTGCCAGTTAGTGAAATACGACCAATACTTTAAATTTCCTTCACGAGCTTTTCGTCTGAAACTTGAGATTAAAATATTTCTTAGGTGTTAATGAACTTATGCGTCGTTTGTCGTCACACTTAAAGTGTGACTTGCTTGTTAGGTAATGTTGTTTACATGTGTTAAGTCGTTAATTAGTTGCTTGGCGGCGCGTCAGAAGGGAAGGAAAATTAAACGTGAGGAAATTAATGAGTTATTCAGAGTTATTTACGCCACATCATTCTCGTGATGTGCAACTTTCAGTCGTCGCCTTGCCGAGATTAGAATCGAGTTAAGGTTGCGTTTAACTGAAGGAATTTATTAGCTTAATTAAGTCGTAGAGTAAAGAATCATAGCAATTCCGAGTTGATCATTGAGATTCTCGTGGCAGGGACAGAATTTCAAGAGAGACGGATAGAACATAAAACACGTCGCCTTCCACCAAGACGAGGACAGATGTTGGAATGAACATGGAATGAGATGAATGAGTCTGACTGGGACAAACAAATCGTTTCTTCGGATAATTGGTCAAGCATTTCACTAACCTGCGTCGTCGTAGTTATAAACATTTTCGTTAATTGCTTCTTCCGGAAGTTCCATGTTACCTGAGAACTGCGACGGCGAGTTCTTGCAACCGAACCACCAGTGAGCAGTCGGACGAGGGAATGGAGGATCAGCGGCATCAACCTGTTGGCGAGAAGAATGTTTTAGCGTCTACAAATCATGTCAATTTATCGCTCAACTCACCGCAAAAGTTCTGTCGTTGAATCTATAATACTTATCACCCTTGAAGAAGTAGGTGTAACCGTTCGTGTACTGCAGGGCAGCGTCGATGTCATCCGGAATTCCCTCCCAGTTACTGATTGGCTTCGGGTACGTTGACTTCACTGGCGGTCGCTTCAATGGATCGAATCGCCAGAATTTGCTTCCCTTGTAGAAGTAAATCTTTCCGTTGCCGCCCCAAACCATTGCAGCGTCGATGTTGTTCGGCACACCAGTGAATCCTTCGCTGATTTCCTTAGGGTAGTCTCCGTCGAGGGTTCTTGCGTTGTAACGCCAATACTTTGATCCCTTGAAGAAATAAGTCTTTCCGTTCTTATAGGTGAAGGCAGCATCAATGTTGTTGGGAAGTCCTGGCCAGCCTTCTGAGATTTTTTTGGGGTAACCTTCGGCAACCGCGTTCTCAGTAAGCTTGTAATATTTGTCGCCTCTGAACGCGTAGGTTGAGCTGTCGCCTGTGTTAAAAACTGCATCCATCTTCGGGTTTCTGCAAAGCTCGTCGTCGTCTCTGAGCACTGGAGCTTTTGTCGTTTTAGCTGATGGTCCAACTGGAGGCGAACCGCTTCCACCGCCACCTGTCTTTCTACCATATAGCGCTTGGATTCCCTGAGAACAATTTATGAGAATCGATGTGATCAACTCATCAAGGTAGAACTCACTTGAATGTCGTCGGAGTCCAATCGAAAAACTGGATCGTAACCACGATAGAACGGCGCCATCAATGCGCTTCGAACGTCTGAGTGACTCAATCCCAAGGAATGTCCAAACTCGTGAGCTATTGAAAGTTACTAAGAATTAAGATCTGAACTCATCCAGAATTAAAACAAACGAACCTGCAACTTGGAAGAGATTCGTTCCCCGTGCACTGTTGATTGACCACTGCTCTGCGTCATCGAAATGAGCATCTCCACCATAAACTGGGAAATAGGCGTGAGCAAGAGTTCCGCCTGGGCCATCGAAAGGGTCGCCATCGCCATGCTCGCCCGTCTCAAATCTGATGTCAATATGGACGGGATTCGACTTCTTGGCAGTGAACGTGAGATCAGTATATTCACTCCAAACTCCGAAAGCTTTTGCGACTTCCTTATCGACATCGTCGCGATTCAACTTCTTTGGATATTTCGATATTCTATAAGTTAAAGCTTTGACCTTCCATCGACTTCCTTGCAGCGCGTAGCGCTTCGATCTTGAGTCGGATCCAAAGCCAACTTTATCTTTTACTCCGCAGCGGGGTAAACTCATGAGTTCAGTTGTTTCGCTGTCTAATTCGCCTGTGTAATTAAAGGTGAGTTAGAGGATGAGCTTATTGAAGGGAGAGCGATTGACTTACCAGTGACGTTGAGACCAGCGAAGCCTTGGAACTCTCTGATGGCAGTTTCCCACGACTCTTGCGCTAACAGATTTCCACCAGACGTTGGATTTCTGGCTTTTGCACTGAGATATCCATATTGTGAAAGATAAATCTGAAATAGAGACAAACGTTGTGGTTAATAAATTTGTTTACGCAGACGTTCGAGTAAATATTTTTGTGAGAAATTAACCCAGCTAGTTCATTAGCTCGAGATGAACTTGACTGCCCGTAAGATAAACTTCGAACTTCCTGTTCACTTCCGTGAATGTTGTCGTTGAACTTATCGCGCAAAGATCCCATAAACTAAATCCATTGGAATTTCCTCGATGAGTAACGCAAGCGCTATCATTTGTTGATACACTCAGCGACAATTTTGTCAGCAAGCCAAACAACTTAACCCCGTGCCGCGCTTTAATTACTGTAAACATAAAAATAGCATCGATAAGCCTTGTGCAAATCAGCGTGTTCATCCGTGCTCACATCACACCCGTCGCATCAAAGAGAGCGCGATTAGCAAGAAGTGTTTTGCGATCGGTGTCACGTGTTCTAGCGCCTTGCTTAAACGTGAGCGTGGTTGAAAGTCGACAAGTGATGGAATTAGCTAGAACGATGCCACTTGCTCGATGCAATCATTGCCTCTTTAACGGATTGAATTATGCAACATTCGGAACGATTTGAAGTTCCAATGATCTTCGCTGCCTTTAATGGCAAATTTTATGCAAAACGCGTTTCGTGTTTTGATGTGCCAAGTTGTTGTTGTGCCGCCAAGGTCTTGCAAGCTATATAATGAAAATTAAACAACGAGACAAAGAAGTCTCGACGGCGCGATAAGAAATTTAAGAAGTTTCTCGCTTTCAACCAACGACTGGTCTGAACTTCATTACAGATGCAAATTGATTCAGCGAAGAAACTTTCATTAGTTTTGGTTCGTCAGAGGTTGAGTTCCACTGGTTGGAAGGATCGGCCCGTGAGTCATTGTATCGTTGTTATCACTGCCGGAAAAAGCATGAATTCCTACGAAAAATGGAAAATCCAAACACTCCGTGCATGTTTCACAATCGAAAAATAAGTTTCCAATGTCAAGCACGCCCTGTTGAGCTGAGGAGTCATGATAAGCGTGGTGTGATTGAACTAACAATGATAAATCGAGCAAGATTTCCTCGAAAGCTTTCTTGTTCTCTCGTGACTAATTAAGTTACAAAGTAGTCAGAGCAAGCTCGAAAGCCTAATCGAGATTGCATAACTCTTAATTTGCGTTCTCCTTGTGCGAGCGCTCAATCAGCAAGCAGCTCTACTTCCGAATCGCATGTCATCTGACAGTTTCATTAGCTGGAGATGAAATCGAGCACTCGACGTGAGAAATATTCTCACTCGAATTATACGAAATTTATCTTCGCGACACCTGAGCCATTTTCACTTTCATTGTGACTCATCAAATTGCTCGTCATCGTCACAAGCTTCTCATTTCATTGCTCTTAGTAAACGAGTCAAAGACACAACGCCAAAGTCAAGCACCGCCTCGCATAAAATTGCAGTCGTTTCTTTTTTCGGCGGACAATAACTGCATTCTAATGACTCAAGCAAAAATGTTTTTGATTTTATTGCTTGATTACATTCCTCTGTCGTGTTGTGCATCTGAATTTTTTAATTGCTTGGTTGTAATTTGGCTGTGATAGATCAAGATCGCCAGTGATCGCTCAAGTACTGATGCTAATTTTTCAAGCGAACCAATGAAACTGAAGTTTGAACAAGACTGCGTGAGCTACATCAAAACAAAAGCTGAATCACTCGCATGTTTCAGCCGGCTTTAAGTATCGAACGGTTTTTGAGGCTTAGGATCAGCTAATTGCTTAAACGAATATCGTTTCCAAATATTTTCTCAGAAGAGCGAAGACAATTTTCGCAAATCACCGTCGATTTATGAATGAATCTCGCCGAAATTATTTCGTCGTTTATGATTCACCGAGTGGACCACGTGCCGTTACTAAACAGATCTGCGTTTGGATACATTGGAGATCAAGAAGAAATAGCGAGAAACGAAAGCCGAACCGACCGATTCACTCGCTAGATATGCCGGGAGTTTCCGTGAAGTGGTTTTGGTCGCTGCAATCTTGCTGTCTCCATCAATTAATTAACCAATTGACACATCAACGTGCAGAGATTTCTCCGGAATTCCAACTTGATACTTGACTCGCTTTTAATGACAATCGATCGTCTTTCTCCGTCTAATTTGCATAACGGTTCATTCATCCCACACGAGACAATCTCGTGAATCACCAGCCGCGATTGGAAATAAAGCAACAAGGAAAAGAAATGGAACGGAGCGTAGATGAGAAGCGAGACTCATTGAAGAAGAGTTGGTTCTGCTCAGACAATCATCGGCGAGAAATTTCCGCACAGGCCATAAATCCATTCACCTCGATTAGTTATTTGAAATTGTTATTCTGTCGCGCTGCGCGGAGCGAACGAGGAAAGGAACGTAAGTCAGCGAGGAAGATAAATAAGCGAGCTGACACACAGTCGCGCATGATTTTGCGTGCAATATGATCGAAAACAAAGAGAAGAAGCGACTGATTGTTGTTGAGACAATTTATTGACTCGTCGGTTAATCAGAGTTGAGCTTGAAGTTTCTCGTTGTTTTGTTGATCAATGGTACTTGTTTCAGCTCGAGACTGCTGCCGTTGGTGTTCCCGAAACTTTGGAGAGTTCCAAGCTCGTCTTCGAGAGTTTGATTGTCGAATGAGAGGCTGAAGAAGTTTGTGAACAGACCGCGGGCTTAAAAGATTCGTCCCTTAAGCGAGTAAGAGTCGGAAGGCGAGCAGGTGATATCAAATTTTTGCTCGTTGCCGAGATGATCAAATTGAGAGGCTAAACTGTTTGTTTCGATTGCCGAGACACGATGAAAAACTTGTAGAACTTTTGAAGAAATTGCCTCGCCATGCTCATCGCGCAACAATGTTTGCATGTGTTTACAGTTAAATCGGAAGTTCACTCGCAACTGCTATTGAGCGTTGACCTTCCTCCGTATGCTTTTGTCTGATTCTCAATGCGATTACAAGCTCATTTGGCGAAATGATAAATTCTGAATGTCAATAACAGACGAGCGTCAAGGGAAGGATCGCCAATAATAGTTCGTCAACCCGCGAAAACTTCTGGGAAGTCTTGCGGGGATCGATCGGATTCTTGAAGCAATTAAAACGACGTCGCCACTAGAAACTTTCAATTCTCTCGATCGAATCGGCGACGACGTCAAGCGAATTCATAACAACGTCTTTGATTGTTATGCATTAAGTGGCTTTGAAGCGCACGTTTCACGATGTTTTCCTGTGATTCAAACACATGCGATTGAGTCGTTTTCTGACTGACTGGATTTTCGCGCGAAACTCTCACGCAGTTGACCAAATTGAGACGAACGAGCATCCGCCGTCGTTGTCGTCCAGACTCGGCGTCTCTTCAACCCGCATTAACTCGTTAGTGGATTGCAAATTAGACGGCGCGATGAATAGCGTTGAGTCATCCACACATGAAGTCGATGTTTTTGTTTCGTATTGTGTTCGGCCGATCAAAATCGAATTAGATTAGTCATTTCCACGAACTTCATTTTCCTTGTCGCGCTGTTCCGAGCGCACATGATCAGCTCGCGTCAAGCGCAGTGATTTTGTGCTTAACTAAGTTATTCAATCTTGCATGTCAATCGACGAGCATCAAACTCCGCGGGAAATTCTTTCGCGACGAGATAATTTCCATTCTCCGCTCTGGCTCGTCAATGCTTTGTGAGAAATAATTTAATCGCTTAAATTACTGGCTGCTCTTTCGTTTTTCGTTATTAATCGCAGTCATCTTATAGAATTTATCTAATCGTATGCAAAGCAAGCAGTTTCCGCGTCTGAGCTTCCACGATTGATGTTCGCTGAGTTTATTGTAATTCTTATCACCGCGTGCGCATGTTTAATTAATGTTGACTGAACTGGAAGACACTTCATTACGATTGCTGTGACATCGAGCGCTTAATTTGCGGATGGCTTTGTATGAGTGTTGTACAATTGGCAAGGTGGCCTTGATCATTGAAATCACGCTATTCACAGCCAAGCGTAAACTCATGCATGTCAGCTGGTCTCGTCTGCCGCTGAGCTAAAGCGGAAGCTTCGATTGATGAGTCAGGAACTTTTGTAAAGCCAAATGACGCCAACTCGAAACTTTCATGTTCGACTTGCAGCGACTTGACAACGGTTTCGCCACGAGTCGCCAGCGGATTATGAAAATAAATTTGTTGGTTTGATCGCTTTGCAAATCGATCTAAGCGTTTTTCAATAAAAATCAGTTGCAGTAATCGCCTGTGTTAACAGCGTCAGATGAAAAAGCGGCAAGTGGAGTTTATTAGAGTGGAAAATTTCGTTGACGGGCTTGAAAGCTGCTGAGTTCTCGTTTGGGTTCTTTATCCGATGGAAACTGCGGAATAAATTTGACTATGAGCTTTCAACTTTTGCAAGCGTTCTTTACATCGCTCTTCATCACTTCCACCAAGATTGTTGCTCGCAACTATAATCCAACTTTTTCCGGATAGATTCTGCGGATATCTCCTGAACTCCGTTCATTCATTAATATCATTTGAAGCTTTAAGCCTGTGCACGACGTGCCGCGCTGTCAAGGACAGAAGTAAAGCGAAGTGAATAATAATTCAATAATTACGAGCTCATCACTTGCATAGTTTCTTGATCTGAAATTGTTCTGGGGAGCGTTTAGCATGGTGAACGACTAAATAGAATCAGTTTTATTGTCTAGAGTTCTTCTGGTTTATTTTCAAACCCCTTACGAGACATAACTTATCATCAAAGCCTGTAAATTACCTGCCCCGATCAACATTCTAAGTGCTGATGAGAACTTTCATGCATATTATGAGTCGATAGATCCAATTAAATAAAACGCGCGGAAAATTGAATTCGGAAGAATACAAAACAATTAAATCAAGCTTAATTCCCAGCAGAAATAAACAACTGTAGCTTGATTGCTCGTCAATTAGACGAGGCAAGTGAGCAAACTGATGCGGAAAATTTATCAGAGTTTGATGGTTTGACTCGCTAGCTTTCTGGTCTCAAATTGACGCCGAGGAAATCAATTACCAATCTACAGCGGAGACAAAAGCTGTGACTAGAAAGCTTTATAGCATGCCATGCTTCACTAGGCTTCAGTTATTCCTGTTCAACTTCTTTGCGCTTCTCTCATCTCAACTTGTTAATTCAATAAAACTCGAGAAATAATACGAGAAACGTGTGAGAATAATCGTTTCAGATAAACTTTAATGACGGTTGAAATCATTTGTAATTTGCATGAAAGATTGCAACCGAGAAATTCAGAACCTTCCGAGGTATGAGATTTCACTTTCAACAAGTCGCCTGCAATTTTTCGCAGAGGGTTTCAGTTGCTTGCTTAAGTAATTAGTCGATGATACAATAAACGTCGCTCTAAACACTTTGCGGGGCGCCTCGCGCGTCATGAGTTCCTGTCATGTCGCGCTCATGTCGTGTGGAGGGAGAATGTCAAATTTTGAATAATTCACGCATAAATTGAGATGATAAAAGTATACTTGAGTAGATTGAAATTTCTTTACCGCGACGACATCATTTATCATTCTTAGCACCTTGAATTTGAGGATTTTCATCGCTCGAACATGCGAGAAGTCCTCGCTGAACATTCTTCCATCAATCTCAATGTCAGGTGTCGCACTTCCACGAACATCGACTGAATTTCACTAAAGTTTGTTGACCTAGGGCCTCCTTCCCTCCAATTTGCTATTTACAGAAATTAAACCGCAGAACGAAGCAAAAGAACACGAAACTAGGAACTAGGGTAGTCGCTCTGACTCCACGTTCGAATATTCATTAAAAGTAAGAAACGAGGTGAGTGAATGGGTGTAAGGAGAGGGCCGACTGAATTATTTACCGAAGCGATTCTGTTCTGAAATAAAAAGCCGCTGGGAGAATGGAAAAAGAAAACTTTCGACGAAAGGGAAAGAAAATCGATAATCAACGAGCATGGATAGTTTCGAATGCTATGGTGACGCCGTGGAAGTGATTTCATACATCATTTCCTCAAACTTTTTCCATTTACATCGCAAGGTGATTCGCTTTGATCTTTGAAGCGCCGCCGGGCTTTGAGCCAAGGACATCAAGATTCTCTTTGTAGGTTTTAATTGCCGTGGAGCGAGCAGAATGGAAAGGCTGAAGTTGAAAAAAGTTGCTCCCCAAGCGAATGTAACATTTTGTGTAACTTAGGGAGAATAAATCGACTCGCTATATTTCACTGTCAATGGGCTCGGGTCGTGCGAAATGTCTTTGCAAGGCGTTAGACTATTTTAAATGGCAGAAGCAAGAACTTTTGCCACCGATGCTCGTAGTAAAATGCAAAACTACGACGAGCAAGTTTATAAATAGCGAGGCTTTTCCAACGCCAAATATATTTGTGGATATTGTGCAAGTTTTGCTGCTCGCGTGGCTAAAACTGAAAATGCAAATAGTTCTCGTACGTAGCTTTTCGTGCAAATCGTTTGACTGGGGGTTGGATTGGGTATAAGTCCACTTAGCAACTATTAGATAATTTCTATACTCAGAAGCCAAATTCTAAAGCAATCTACTGGGAACAGCTCAGCTAATCGGAGAGACCTCATTCTTATGAAAACTTCCTTAACAACTAGAAGAATCTTTCACCCTTGAAACTACAGTCAAACTCAACTTCAACTTCCAACTCACGAGGAGCATTTATTAACCCTTAGCCGTTAGCATGTTGCACGCGAATACTTTTCGCCCGTTCGCTCTGACGACGAGGAATGCCATTTAACTTGAGGGAACTTTCCTCAATCAAAATTATTTTTACGTTGGACGGAGCAATTCCAAGCAAATGAGAATTTATTTGATGTTGTCGAGACATGTCTGGTGTCTCTTGAACGGGGGTTGGAGAGTTGAAGTTATTGTGAATAAATTTTTGTTCTCCAAGAACAAAGTCAAAGTCCTGCAGTAAACTTTTATTGTTCAATTGCGTGAAGTTATTTCCTTATGTTAACATCGCTAGGGCAAATGTCCATAAACCATTCCATTGGCTCTGCGACAGTAATTTTTCCAATTGTCGATGCTAACTGGTTTTTATTGTTAGCTGGATAAATCGAGTTGCCTCTCACTTTCGTTGTGAAACTTGAGATGCGCGCCTGGGACGAGAATTTATTCTAAAATCTTTAAAGCTAATTAATTCATTAAAACGGAAATTAGCGCTCAATGTCGCAAGGCAAATCCCCGGAGAAAATCTCGTAAGTCCCGATGGCGCGGCTGCAACAGCTGAAGCTTTAACGGGTCAATTGATTTATGCAACTAGAAGCCATAAAACACTTTTGCTTTCTTTGCAAATCAGCGGCGGTTGACTTGAGCGAGGTATTGGAGCGGACACATTACGAGCCAAAGCGGAATATCCAAGTATATTTATACATGTACGTCCGAAAAATTTGTTTCATTAAGGAAAACTTATTTCCTTAAAGAAAAGCATCTGAACTCACGCAAGCGGTTCAGTGGCCCTCAATCGGGTTAATTCGACTCAGAGTAAGTTCTCCATTGAAACTTATCAACGATATAGGCGAATTAGTGAAATAGTAAGAGCCACCACGTCAGCTGGCGTCTGTCTTAAGTGCCTCTAATGAAGCAAACACGAAGCATCATAGAAGAAGCAAACTTAGACAGCGCGAGGATAAACATCGTTTGAGGCTCGTGTGTTTACAGAGCTCTGCATCACGCTATCGATGATTCACTGTCGATGTTTAGAACTTACTCCACTCGCTATGTTGCAACGTCTACTGATAAACGAGTTGAGTTCGTGAGTCATTCCATCCAGAACTCGAGGGTCGATGGAAGTTCTTGCAGTGGTGGATAAAGATCGCACACATCGTGACGATGATTAATGGCTATTCGTTTTCGCTAATGATGGCCTTGCCAAAAGGACGACACCATAAATAATACGACGTAAGGAAGCCGAGTCTATTTTTACCGCGATACCGTAATAGAATAAACGTTTTGTGGTATTAATAAAGCTTTAATCGCCTTTCGAGTGCGAGATAATAAAAGCCTTTGCACGATAATTTTACTACGCGTGGATGACGTCAGTTCTTTGCTGTCGCTATCACCGAGGCTGATCATAACTGCGTTGCACCATACAAGGCGATACCAGAAACAGGTGGTTTCCTCTCAAGATATTTTAGCGAGAAATCAAACGTGAGTTGTCAAAGTAAAGATTGAAAAGCCGGTAAACTGGTTTCTTTTTCGCTGCCGCAGCTTACAAGACGAAACATCACAACACAGAAGAAGTTAGCGGTGTGTGCTTTGTGTCAATAATTGCTGAAAGTCACCGGAGTGAGCCACGAAAATTTCTGGGAATCGCTCGACGGTTTCGTGGAATTTGAGAAGCTGTAAAACTGGAACGATGCATGGGCGGATTATTGCGCTTTCCCAATAAGTGAAACCATTAACAAGAAGTTTCCCCCGCTTGGTTCCGATGATTCATCGGAATCGTCAGGTTGACAGCTAATTTATGTTACAGTGTAGTCAGAGATCTAATTACAAGTTTAAGGCTAATTGAATGACTTTCATACGAGTGGAGGATTTCGACGCGGCTAAACAAACAACTGAAAAAGCTGAGCGCTTCCGCAGTGCAGCTCCATGTTAAAACTCACAAAGATCAATTGCCCGTCGTTGACCTTTGAGCGTGAGTGATCGCGCGAGCTAGACATTCACTCCCAGTCGCCTATAAAAGGAATTCCTCGATCGACTTACCTCAGCATGATTTATTGACGCTGGTGCTGCGTTGAGAAGCACCGCCAGTGTCGTTGTCAGAACGGTTGCTATTAAGACATGATTTGCTGCTTGCGGGCCCATTGTTCATTAATGGATTTTTGCGTTAGTGTTTGCGGCGTCTGAGTCTGCAATCGAGAAAAGAAAATGTTGTGAGATCGACTGTTTCATGTTTCATATCAGAATTCTTGCGAAAATCAAAATTAGCGAACTTGAATGAATTGAATCATGCGGAAAAATGAAAATCGCTGGAGCAATCTGCGCTAGATAAAAATGATATTTCGACAGCGCTTCGCAGATTTTGTTTCACTTTGAAATGATTGAAGGGCAACTTGGACTGACGAAATTCCAGTTTTCCAGTGTCAGAATTATCGCTCGTCATCCGAACAATCCGATGAAATTCCAAGTGGAAAAGCAGTTGAAGTAATTTTTTTCACGAGAATTTCCCTATGGCTTAGTTATTAAATTAATTGTTTTTCTCTTCTAGGCCATGCGAACGTTTTAATTGATAAAGTTCAAAGATTATCGACATCACGAGCGAGAAGAGGAAACGCGAGAACTCGAGAAACAACAAAGTTTCATTCATGAAAATGTCTTTCGCATTTGTTTGACTTTGCGTCATTTCTATGACAAACGATTACGAAGTTATCACGATCGATGCCCGAGGGAGAAAAACGGAAAAATCACTTCGGCACTGCAATTAGTCGGGTAAAAGCGCTGGAACATTTTTGAAACTTAATGACCGGAAGAGCGAGGCACAGAAAAACTGCTTGATGACTCGTAATTGTTGACTGGGTGACGTATGGAAATTTGTTACTCTGAGCTTCTGAAACTCGCTCAACAAAGACAAACTTGTCGTTGGTTAATCGAGGTATATCTTATCAGAGCAAGTTGATGTCAGTCCTCCAACGAGCTTAGTTGCACTATCGATGGCACACTGTTATCAACTGTTAGCGCTGTGGGTTGGGTCAAGGTGGAAAGACATTTCATGTTGAGCTCTCATCAATCGGTACAAATCTGAAGAGCTTAATATTACTAACAGCTTTAATCGCTGGCTCGCGTGCAGACATGTGCCTCGAATCACAGCAATCAGGCATTCTCCCACTAAGAGATTCGTGTCTCTGACAATTTTGCCGATGAATAGCTGCAAACAGCCGAATGATTAACACTTCAAACATTGCTCGTTTGTGTACTTTTGTGTTATGCGTTATCATTCCAGGCGATAACCACCACAGCTTTCACGTGTTTTTCTCATAATTTTGCTAAGCGCGAAACTTTACAATCGTAATTTATGAAAAATGTGGCAAAGTGATAAGATAAACTTGCTGATAAGAGTAAACTCCCGACAGGTATTTCAGTGGAAAACTCTTCGTGTTCGAGTTTCGCGATGACGAAACGAAAATTCCGCTGCTCGTTGCTGCGCTCTGAAGCAATTCGAAAGAATTTTATCACCTGAGACTTTCGTCGCGCATCGCATTTGACTCAAGGGATTCGCAGAAAGAAACAAGAAATTCCAGATATTCGCAAAGATGATGACGATGAGTCATCCGGTGATGTTCCGACGAATCAAGCAAACACAAACATAGCAAAATATATTTTCGTCATTCCACTCAATTGATAATTAAGATGGTAATTTACGAGACGCTCTAATGCATCGCGAGTTGAATGTTTTAATGTTTGCTGTGCAGACAGATTTAAGAGTTCATTAGAATCTCAGTGGAAGTTCAAATCAATCCGCAGATTTTATCCTGACTTTGACTGAGCGAACTGTTAGCAACGAGTTGAGAAAAGATTAACTTGTCAGTGATTTTAAAAGATTTTTTATTTGCGAAACGTCTGCGAAAATTCTAAATCACGACATTCTGAATAAAATATTTTTGTCTTGAATTCGTTGTAATCTTTCCGTTTCAGGCTTGGACTTCAAACACCGTCACAAAGTATTCAAACTTCAACTGCTTTATAGAATAAAATCCTTGCGATTTAGAACTCAAAACAAAGTCCACTGAATAAAGAACTCAAACTCTCAGCTTTGCATAAAACATTTTCGCTGCTCACATTGAATATTAAGCACATGATTCTCATTGCTTCACTATCATTGATTCGCGTTTTTTTCTCAAGCTTTTCAAGACTACTTACGTTGAAAAATTTCCTCCTTGGTTAGCGGCTAATTGCTATGTGCAGAGTTCTTGCTGGGCCTTTTTTAAGCCACGCGATTACCACCCAATTGGTAACATTTGCACTTGCTACTTGATTAACACAAAGTCGCCGCGACAAAAATCCTTTTCTCGCGCGAAACAAATTTTCCTTTTATGTGTGTTGTCAATGGCAGTGGCGAATTTGTTTGCCTTTCGTCAATCTCAAATTGATTTTGTGTTACGAATATCACAATTTTCTCTCCTTGTCGACGATAAACTTCTTACAAAAATATTGTTTAAAACTAGATAAGATAATAACTCTTTGTGTGTGTGTCCCTCCTCTGCCAATTAAAACTCGTGAGGAACTCAAAAATGCAGTTCCACGTCCTTTTAAAAGCTTTCGAGATGACCGCGCTCTTAACTTTAAACTTCTAACGATACAAAAGGTGAACAAAAAAGTTATTTGAAAAAACGAGAAAACTCAAGAGGAAAATCGTTTGCGATTCGTTTCACTCGAACGTACGAAAGCGACTGAAAATGTTTTGTTTTCTGAATGAACAATTTATATAGCACAACGTTTGTCTTGCCGTTCCCTTCCCAACGTGTGCATATGATTCGCGTGAATGTATTTGTCAGCTGAATGCGCGAGCGATCGAAAACCTGCGTTTGAAATATTTTTCTCTGCTTTGTTCACGACACAATCAGCTGTTTCATATTCGAGAGAAATATTTTCTCGGCAGCGTTGAAGCTTGACACGCTCAAAGCTTCGGCGTGGTTCAAATTGCTCTAACAGTTTTCGTCTCGATCGCTCGCATTGGGTCAGCGATCTACTCGAACTTCGCGCTAACTCTTCGAAGAGCTTTTCTGTAGAACACTAACTACAGCCGTTGAACTCCATGCATCAGCGAACTGCATCAGATAATTAATTGCGTTTTTGTTGTCGCAAGTTAGTTTTCTAGTGAAAAAATCAATCGAGCAATTAGCGACGTAATTAAACTGTCTGCAGCTTGATTTGTCTAGGTAGTTTAATCTCCTTTGCTTTTAGTCGCTTGTGTCTAGAAATTCGAGGTATTCGTCGCAACCCTAACAGCGATCGGTGACGATCCGAGTAAAGTAGAATTCATTCACATGGAAGTTGCAATGTGACTCTTAAATGTGGATTTAAATAGCATGTTAGCGAGCACGACGATTGAGATTCAACAGGCAATGGAATCGTGGAATGCTTTTTCATTTTCTTTAATTTTAATTAACTGAAAACTCAATGAAGCATCGTCAGTTTTCACTGCCAGTTGGTGACGAGAAGGATTGAGGAGAACGCTCCGAACTCGTTATTCACTTCTCTGCGCATCGTAAGCAACACATCGTCCGGGTTCATCATGACGGAAATTCTCGTGGAAAATCATAGAGAATACGAGAAGAAGATTTTGCTTCGTCGTGGGGACAATAGTAAGAAACGTCACTCGTAAATTTTCCTTGGTCTACTGAAGCTTTGAAGCTTTTGAAGAACTTGACTTGAGCTTTCCTATAATAAATTTATCAAAACTTAAAACGATGTGCTCACTAAAAGCATGATCGATCTAATGAGTTGCAGAAAATAATCTCCTCCACGCCTCAGACAAACAGACAGCGACTTTTCTTTTTTGGGATTTTCCATCCATCTGTTTCTTGTTTTCACGCAAATACTTTTCTCGAGAGTTTCGCGAGACACGCCGCACCAGAAAATGTCATAAATTAAAGCGTCTGAAGCCGAAATGAATTTTCGCTGAAGTATTTGATGGCTGATGATGAAAATTTACGCAACTTGGGCGGAATTTGTGCTCTCGCCTAATGTTTGCAACAAGTTCGAGATGATTAAGTTTCACAAAATTAGTCAGACACTCTCCATCTCTCTTTCTATCGTTTCAAGTGGTGATGATTCAGTGGAGTGTTCTCATTCAATTTGAGATGCTTCTGTCGATGGGAGCGAGCAACAAAAATTCCCCTCTGTAAATGCAGATAATCGATAAAAGTCTCACCCCTAATGTATGTGCACCCATGTCACGTTTCTTGTGGCGTCACTTAAGGAAATTCTCGTGTGATTTATTTGAAATAAATTATTCCTTCAAAGATTGTTGAAATATACGATCTGAAAATTAATCAAAACCGAGTCTTCACGCAAACATCGAATTTATTTAAGTATCGTCAACATCAATCTACATCCTAGTCGACATCAAGAATCGATAATCACACCACATTAATTGAAACCGGGTGAGACGAAGCATTTCCTACGAAACTAAGTGACTTCTCAAGTGAGTTCGTTCTGTTGAATAGTTTAAACGTGGTTAGAAGCAATAATGTAATCTAGCATAGTTTCCGGTTCGGACGAATTCGTATTATTCCATGTTGAAAGACGGTAAAGTCGTCAGCCGAGTTCATCTGGAGAGAGTACAGTTTCTCTGCAGCCAAGGGATGCCACGCTCCGAAAGTACATCGAACGTTAATCTGCGGATTAAGGAATTTGAGTTGACTCCATCTTGTGAAAGTCTCCAGCTCACGATCAACTTGTTACCTCATCGCTATAATAATGGCATTTGCCGTTCAGTCTCGTTGAAGGAATGTACTCGACGACATCAAGAAAAGAGCAGATTGGCAACAGCATAGCTGAAATTGAAATTCAAGAAGGAAACCCAAACGATGTGACGTTGCAATATTATACCAATTCCGATGAAGCCTGACGATGGTGGATTCCGGGGAATCGGCATTTTTGAGTGATCCTGAAGCACTTTCCATAAGCCCCACAGAGAACGCGGATCAATCAAGTGACAGTCAGCAAGCGGGTCCTGTTCCATGAACTTCTCATAGTTTGTGAAAAGGTCGAAATCTGGCTTTTGCTGCCATTCTTCGAGCGTTCCATTGAATTTTCCTGGATCCCAGGCAGCGAGCGTAATATTCTTGAACAGCGGCGATCCTAAGAAATTGAATTCAGGCTTGCTGACCACCTAAAAACCAAGGAAAGTTAAACTCAATTAGACAATTCACTAGTGAAGTTGGCAACTTGAACTAATTGGCAAGAGATTACTAATCAGCAAACTGACTTGAGAATTTAAAATCCTGATTGTGGTTCTCGCTCCCACGTCAACTTCGTATCCTTCGGTTGGCGCGTGATTGAACCTCATGACGATGTCGTGCGAGTCTGAAAAGCATTTCTTCTTACTTATCTCATTCGAACAGCGGAACAGTCTCACCAATAAAGCCACCCAGATTCGATCCCGTCAAACTCCCAGCACTCGAAACAATAATGCATGATGAGTTTCCCTTACTCTTTCTGAAGAGCTTTTGCTTTGGAAATAATTGACCCAATTTGTTTCTGTTGAACGGCGGATCTTTCTTGCGCAATAATTTAATTTGGCTGTCGAGAAGCAAACATACGGGAGGTTTTTTCGTCTGATTAGTTGCGCTCTGATAGTCTACATTGTAAGAATTATCCTCTCCGATTCGTGCCATGCTCTTTGTAAGCTCTGATACGACTTTGTTCTTGAACTCCGACGTCTTGTTGGCGCACTCGATGTCAGTTTTGTTCTTCGGACAACGGAAGAGGTTCGACGCGATTGGTGTCAAATCAGATGTTTTTGAGAAAGAAATCCTTGGACTTTTGTTCCTGACTGAGGGTTTCTCGACACTTGAGATTATTCCACTAACATTGTGCTTCGTTGAGAAGGCACTCCGTGGAATGCGGGCGAATTCTGTCAATGCAGAACACTAAATGTTTGCTGTCATTTATTGGAAACTGTTATACTTACCATAGCTGAATATTGTCATGGAGAAAACCATAATTACTGCAACACACTGCCACATTGCGATTGCTAATGAAGCGACGAGACGTAAGAGTTGAGATTAATTCAAACGTGTGGCGACGAAAAGCTTTTGATCTTTTGAAATCGAGATGGCGCCAGCCGAACGTTTATGCCTTCAAGTTTTCTATAAGTTCAAGTTTTTATGAAGAAAGTTTTATCTGAAACAAAGTAGATATCCGTATATTGCATCGAACTCCATACAGGAGCAATTATTTCCACCCAAATAAACTCAATTCCTTGTCATTTATTTGGCGAGAAACAGCTCAGAGATGTTTAAAAAGCTTTGTAAATAAAATTCCTCCACTGACGTCTTTCTATTAGAGAAACAAGTTTCGGATTTATATCACACAGCTATGCTCCAAATACTTTAAAGGTAGCTATAGTGATACATTGTCAATTTGGAATCACAGGAGTCTGGAAGAAATTGGTTTCTGCTGGAAAAGATTGAACGAGCGCACGATGGAAAAGCAACAGAAACGACAATCTCGACGTGACAACGAAGAAAGTCAAAGATAAATTCCACCCAACTATCTATGAAATGTGTCATAAGTCATAACACATTTCAAGGGGACCAGAAGAACGAACGCTTTTGGGCATGAACTCGACAGACTGACAGAGAAACAAGTTGTCTAATAAAACGACTCCTTTTATTTTTTGTCTAACATTTTAATTTTGCTCTTTTAAATCGAACCAACACATTACATATTCTTTAGTTATATATTTTTGTTATTTTTCTTTTAGTTTTCTTCTGTGAAATAATTTTTTTTCATTACTTATTTTCTTCTTTGTTGTTTTAATTTTTTTCCTCTTCCCTTCCCATTTTTGTTTTTCATTTAAAAGTAGTCTTTGTCTATGTATAGTTTTCCCTTCATCTTCCTCGTCATTAGTAATAATGTCTGTATGTGTATGACACTGACTTCTTGCTCTGCTTTCTAATTCGTTTCTTTCGCAATCTTCTCCTTCAATCAGAACATCTTTGCTCTATTCATTTAATTAACATTGTTTTTAACTTCATTACCGACCTGACTACATAGCCAACTCGTCTGCTGCTGCTGTTCGTCGAGGAGTGAAATTCTTTTCCTATTTTTTATTTAGTTCTGCTATCTGACCATTCAATAATTTTTTTTCATTAAAGAATTTTCATGTTCTTAATGTTAGATTTTTTCTTGCTTGCTTAACTCATTCACACCTTAAAGTACAATAAGTTGTTGATTAAGATTCTTTTAATGTGATTTTAAATAACTTCTTCTTAGGTAGTTTCATCTACTTTCATTTTCTTTTGGCAGAATCTATTGGCAAATTGTCTATCAAAACAGCGGAAATCAAAGGTTCATTATCATCATTTGAAAATTATTTGTAACTAGAAATGAATGCTCTTCGAGTTGACTTTTTATTCTATCGTAACTTTAATGTTTTTCTCTCAGTTAACAGTTTTACATTCATACATTTTTCCTTCGGTATTTTAGTGTTTGTGGCTTACGTTTAAATGTTCTCGTCCACTTTCAATGCTTTCCCGCAATCAATATTTGTGTCGTTCTGCTTCACCGAAACTGTTACATCCTTTCGTGGGGCTCCTCATGTGGCAAGTGTCGGTTTTGGGTTCAAAACAGACGCAGGCTTTCACGGGAGCTTTTCGTATCCGAGATGAACTCAAGAAGTTCTTCTCGCTTCGGACAAAATATTTCATCTATCATTCGAGTGAACATTTAAGTATAGGAAAGCTCTGTGGCTTTGCCAAAAGTGTCGAGGGGCTTCACTTTCGTAAATCTTTTCCTCCCATTGTCAACAACTCATTCCCAATTTTTTAAAAACTGTTTCCTTCCTTCTCTATTTTAAAGAGTTTAGTTCATAAGTTTCATGTAATTATTCTCGTGTTCGTCACTTTTCACTTTCTTGTGTTTTCAGCTCCATGTGAAGTGTTGATAATAAAACTTAGAAAAATATACAAATTCTTACAAATTCTTTAAGAATTGCTCTTCGAGACAATATAAAAGATATCGTCTCTCTCCATGCTGCGTTCGCTTTGTTGCTCAAAATTATTGCAGCTTCATTTATTTTCGTTGGTTATAACATTTTTATTGCAATTGTGCTTCCTTCCAAACGTTTCGTCAAGCTGCTTCCTGTTTCGAGCGAGAGAGAAATCGTTTGACTGCTCGAGAATGGACGACGAAGTTTTTCTTTTTATGACTTTCACTTTCAGATTCGTATGTAACTAGTCAATGAACAAAGCAATTTTATCCTTGCGAAAGACGAACTCCTTCAAAAATTACTGTCCAATGCTTCTTTTGTCGCTATGTTGCTGAGGGAAATTTCATTATAATGTGTTTTGATTCTTCTGTTTTATTACTCATATAACACTCAATGTTTAACTTTATTTCATAATTTTCATTTTCAAGTTCATTTTCCAGCATTTTAATTTCCTCGAAATTTTAATTATTAACACTTACGACTTACGATACAACAACATGTAACAAATTTTATTTTTGCCTCTCCCATCATTATCGGTAATTATTTTATTCTTCTGCTTTCAACATGTTTCATTAAAAATAAAAATACTGTTTTATCTTTTTCTTCTAGTTTGTTTCATTTTTTTTTTGTTGTTAAAACTCTTTTATTGGCCGCTACTGTTTCAATTCATCAAAAGGAAGGAGCATGAAAGGTTATTCTGTAAATTATAACGTTACTTAGATGAAACAGGGAGCGTTTAGAACTACGCAACTTTGATGTTCACTGTGATCAGAGAGCATCGTGATACCTTTGTGAGCTCGTCGTTCAAATATCTCATGTTCGCACCCAATTGCGTAATTCGCGAACGCTTCCCAAACGTTTGTGCAGATTCCATAACAGTTTACGATCGAAGAGGATAAACGTCGAACGGTAGAGCAAAAAGCATATTTCTGAAGATCTTCTTATGACACTTAGAGACACAATTATTCGGTTCGTTAATTTCTCCTATCATCCAAATGTTTCTGGGCGCGATTCGAGGATTTGCTTTAATTTCTTCAATAAACGATTTTTGGACCGCGTACGTTTATTCCTTCTTTAATTTTCTATTTAAATTAAAGCTTCTCTCGCTCCCCCACGCCTTGGTGGGAGGTCGACAGAGACGACTCCTTTCCTTACTCAGTAACATTTCTAGATGATGTTTTAATGTTCATTCAATAAGAATAAGTTAGAACTAGTTTGTTATGCCTAGAGATATTTTTGTTTCATTTCTTTATAATTATGTTTTTTTAAAAAGTGTTTACTCATTCAGCTTTTTTTTCGATTAAATATTACTATGTGCGTTATATTTGCCACTCTTTGTCGGGGAGAGACAGAAATGCCTCCTCGCACGCAATTATATCCCTCGCAGTGTACGACAAACGAGGAAAACTTTATCCCAGTCTGATTTCTTTTGTCGTGACGCTGAAAATATCTCAATTTGCTTTCTTTCACTGAGATGTGTCATGTGATAACAAAGAAGAATCACAAAGGAAAAGTTTTCTTCGCCCAGCTTTGCTGCGTGTTTTGCATAGGCAAGCGCTCAGATTCGTTTACTGGCAACAGAGCATGAGAATCTGTTCATTCAACATTTGTTTTATTCTAGTAATTAGATTTCTGACAATTTATATTCCTTTTTTCATCGTCAAAGAGTTTCATGTGCATTTTAATAAGTTTCATAAATGTGCGTGTGAGAAAAAGGAAGAGTAGAGAAATGTCTGAGAAGAGATTGATTCGATTAAAAGTTCTTATTTTTCGCTTGGTGTTATCCCCATAAAATATTTTGAAATTGAGAGCTTGTTGGTGTTTTAGAAACAGCAACAGAAGTTTAATTGGAGGAATGCTCATCATCGCCGGTGGTTGCCGTGGTGTTCTTCAACGCAACGACACAACTCAGAGCTTCTCCCATCGAGTGGAAACAAGAATTTTTCGATCTAACATTTCGCGAGTGTAAAAACGGAAAACAATCAGATTTACTTTGTCTCTACGATCCAGGCAACTATTCATGTTAACTATTTTAACACACATCATAAAATATGCTTAAGTGTTTCCATCTTCCCTATACCTCTTGGTGATACAAAAAGTTACAACAATCAATTTAAACATTTAATCGAAATGAGACTTAATCTGCTAGACACATCGTAGCTGACACTTCTCATTGTTTCGCTTAATCAAAGATTCGCCTTGACCATCTTTCAAATTTAAATGTATAGAAATATTGCGTTTGGTTCATGATTTAAGGCCTAATATAATGAATAAAGGATGCGACTCTCCATCCCAACTCCTCCTTTAATCTTTCTGGCATGCAAACGAAAGCTTCGACGCAAAAACCAAAATTCGGACGAAATCAATTTCGTTTTGCAACTTTCTATGGCGATGAGTTGACAAGCGATTTACCGAGTCTTCCTTCAATTTCTTAAAATGCACATTAAACCTTTTTCTCAATGCTTTCTCGAGGGCTGTTCTGCTTGAACTTCAATCGGCTTCGAAGGAAATTAAGATGAAACATTATTTTTCATGTGCTTCATTGTAATGGAATCGTCGACCACAACATCTTTACAGCTTTTATGGTAAACTTTTCTCTTTCCTGATGTTTCGGCGAGCGAATGGGATTCTCAAAGGGAGCCCTTTCTCGTGGCGGCTGCTTTCTATCTTTTTTCAACATTTGTCTGCTATTTGAATAAGTTTTATGTTGCAAAATTTAAACTTTATGTTTAGCATTCACTTCTTGATTGAAACGTCACTCATTTCTTAAAAATTTATCACTCTAAATAAATTCTTTGCATTACTATTACCCAATCGAATGCTTTCTGATGGCTCTGCAACTACAATTAATTATTATGCTTTTTTCCTGTCGCGTTAACTATTTTAGATGTAAGGAGAAGCGCTTTCCAAATAAAGTTAAGAAAAACTTGGGCTTGGTTTGGGATAAACTTTCATAAACTTCCTCGCAACTTTCGATGGGCGAAACCTTTTCGGATTCTTCTCTCGAATTGCTAGGAGCTTTATGAGTGACGGCTTGAATTTAAAGTTTGATCTTTCAACTTTTCGGTTCTCGCACAGTTTTCTTTCGGCTAGAGCCGAGATTGACGTTTGTAAATTTCCTCACCGTCATCCAAATTAATTCTCAATTCCCGTGACGATCAAATAAATCTCTCGTACCGAATCTATTCCTTTCCTGAGTCGAACGTAACGAGAACTTGAAACTCAGCTCGCATTTCAACAAAATATCAAAGGTTTTCATTCAGTTTCCATCTGTATTCATTTTTTCTTTATCTAAATTTTTCCTTAATGAAAGTCGTTGCATGCAATGCACCGACTTACTCTTTACTCGCTAGTCATTTAGATACAAATTGTCTACTTTTTTTTTCACCTACAAACATGAACTCTAGCAAATTTATCTAAGTTCGTTCTTCGTTAAAGTTCCTTCAAAAATGTTGATCGCGGTAATTGGAAAATTCTGAACTTATTAAAACAATTGCGTGTGTATGTTTCCATCCATGCTGGCCTAGTCACATGCTATTAACGGTCATTTGCGGGGAATATCATTTGTGTTTTCTCGCTTAAATTGGCAGTTTTAATGGAATAATTCTCATTCCTTTTATCCTCTCCCTCTCTCAATCATGATTTCCTTCGCGATTATGAAATTAAATTTCGCCTCTAAGAAGAGCTTCCGATAGAGTGCATAAAGAAGCAAACAATGCATTTTTTATGGGTCAGACTCAGAAAGCTTTGACCTATTTTCGCTCGCTCCACATTTCCCAGAAAAAATTGCAGAATGGACGCTTTAAACTCAAGCAGAATTTGGCAGATATCATCCGATTTAAACCAGGTTGGACCGAATGAATGTTGCAGAGACTTTCGGTTTTCCACAAAAAATAATTTGCAAAAAGGTTCCCGAGATGAAATTAATTCATTCACCCTACGACAAGCGTGTCTCGAGCTTTACATAAGCATCTCCCGATAGAGAAAACTTTGCTTTGCGTGGGTGATATTGAGATTTCTTTTTTCTTCTCTTACTCTCATTTTTTGATGCTTCGTATTATTACATTTCGCCCTCGCCTCCCACCTCTCCGATTTCGAAATGAAAAGACGAAGAAAATGTAAAAACTTTCGCAGAACTTCGTAAGTTTTCTTCTTTCGTCCGCCTTGTGCTCAAGCTTGTGATAAATCTACATCGGATACTTCTCGGGAATGAGTGGGAGGCTGGAGCCGTGCAGTTGCCCTTTCTCCTTCACATGCAAGCATGCTGAAGCTCCTCGAGTTCAGGGAAGAAAGTTCGCAGGCATATCAACGACACTTTCAGTTACAACTGAGATGTTGAGAGAGGAGCGAATTTCCCAGGATGTTAAAACTCTTACATAACACGTCGTTCTCAAAAAAAGAAAATCCTTCCATTGATTCCATTAATCATGCGACTTTTCACTCACATTATCAACGTGCTCTTATTCATAGCTCTTTTCTCATGTCGTCGACGTTCCGATGCTTCTCGCTGTCGGAGTGACTGATTTGATAAGAGCTTCTTTTGGATACTTTCTTAAGACTTGCGACTAGTGGAGATTTCGCTGCGAAGCGACGGGAAAGCCTGTGCTCAGACACATTTCTGCGAACGCTTCCGCTGTGTCATTTTTCTTGTTGGCAAGATTATGTAAGTTTCCTTCCTACTTTTTCGTTTGGGGCGCAAACTGAGAGAGGAGAAGCCCATCTGTGTGTGTTTGTGTGAGAGCGAGCGTTCCCATTTTCAATGATTTTCTTCGTGGCTTTACTCGTGGGTGGCGAAACGAGCTTTTTTCTCTTCGAACTCGTCACGTTCATGTTTCGCATTTCGAACATCTTCGAGAATGAATTAAACGGAAACTGTTTTACAATGAATCGCTGCGTGTGCTGATGAATGAAGTTGAGTCGAGAGAGGGAGACAACGCTTTGCCGTCCATCGTAATGACACGCGAGCTGACTTTATTCCAACAATCTCCCATGCTACTAGCGTTTAGTCAATGATTAATTAACAGCAATTTTTGTTTAAATTGACGGACTAATTATCTTCTTCATTTTTTACTCAGAAGAGAAAGAAAATCATTTTCCACAGTTCCTCCCATCGTTTAATTTTAACATTTCCCTTTGGTTATTCTAATTTTTACTTAATTTCCACTTTGTTCATTCATTATTTGCACTCGTAAAAACTTAACTATGAACATTTTTTAATAAGATTCACCTAGATTCGAAATGGCTTCTTCATCCGTGCGATTTTTAACACCAAAAAATTTTCATAAAATTGTTTGTCTTTCATTTTCTTCTTCATTTTGGTTTCAATTTGATCACTTTGACCACTTTTCGTCAGTTTATCATTTTTCCACACATTTTATGTTTTCACTTTTTTATTTCTCTTGTTTTATTCGGGGTTTTGTTGCTCGCCATCCTGCCTGCGCTCGCGACCTTTCGATGGTGATTCATTACACTCCTTGATTGATTGAAAGTGTTCGATAGCAGTTTTATAGCTCGCGGTCGGCGTACGCGTGCGCAATTCATCGCTGGAATCACTTCTGTTATTTCCGTGTCGTTGATTTTTCTTTTCGAGAAAAGATTGAATGGCATTTCGCTCGTTCGTGTCCTCATCGAAGAGGATTCAAAACTATAACCTGGTTGCCAGCTGGAGCAAAACTTTTCTCAACACGCTAGCCGATAATAAATTCCATACGAGGATCGTCGAGTAACTTTTCATCGTTGCGACTACGTAATCGAGCGGCGAAATTAAGTTTAGACAGGTGAGTAGGTAAGTTATTAAGACTGATATCGATGACGCAATGGATGATGACGGCAGAGAGTAGAGAGACGTGGCGCTTGAGGCTGCTTGCGCTTGTGATATTGAACATTGCTGTGTTGACTGCGTGATATTCGGGATGGCGGGACATACCATGTCGCTTTCGGCGGGCATATTGCTGCAATCATTGAGAACGTAGGAGCCATCATCAAGCCTTACGAAGAGATTTGGCGTTTGATTGACTTTTGTCTGCGTGCGATCTGTTGAATTGTTTGGTGTGATGGCAGTATTGTTGCTGATGAAGATCGTTTCGCATGAACTACTGCACAATCCATCACCATTGGCGCAGTACTCGTAGCAGCATCCAGATGGGCCACTGTTTGACTTGAACAATTGGTTTCCAGTTTCGTCGATGTTGGGATCTAAAATGAAACGAGTGAAGGTGAAACTAAGGAGAAGAAAAGCGGGTCACGGATGAGATCAACAAGAGATTGCTGAGCGCGTTTGTCAAGCTCGACGGAATCTCGTTGACAGATCTCAAATGGAAGCGAGCACTCACCGAGACACAGAAACGTTGGCTCGCCGGCATATTGCGTTGGATACGCCGGTGCACGGTCGGCGGGCAACATGTATGGACATTTTTGTTCAACCGTCTGACAGACGCTCAAGCACGGCCGTATTCGAATTCGCTTCTGTTCGAGTCGAACTTTTCTACGCGATCTAAAAAGGAAAGAGTGATGGGGGGAATATGAGATGTTTGCGTGATGAGTCGGCAGATCTTTCTTTGCTGACGCTTCGCTGTTCAACTCACCGTTTTATTTCATTCGAACCTTCTAAACTGTGTGTTTGCTTGAACATTTTTTGTGCTTTATTATCGATATTGTTCATTAAATTCGAATTCGATAGTGCAGCATCTGTGTCGGAAAGTGGTAGCGGCTCCGGCTCCGTTTTAACGTCGTTGCGTGTCGTGAAGTACGGAATGAATGTACTGCAAACCCATCGGCGATACGTTTCCTGTGGGAGAGGCAACAAGGCAAAGTTGAATGAGATTGAATGAACAGCGATTAATAAAAATTAATTTCGTATGGCTATTGAACCGGAAAACAATAAATTAAAAGACGCCCACCCACAATCTTCGCCCCTTTCGCTGCGCTTTCGATCACTCGTGCTTCTTAATTAGCAACCAATTTGCGAGATAGAAGTCGGCGGGCGGTTGTGCTGTGAATTTTCTCTCGACTTTTTGGCGAAACAAGTCTTAATGGGCGATGAATTATTTCCAACGGCAAGTTCATTCGTCGGTTTCTGGATGAATAATGAACGAACGGTTGAGCATTGTCGAGAATGGAAATTGGTTTGGCTTCATGCTCGCCTCCCGTCAAAAGCAAAACGGATTGCTATCGAATGATTGGATCGTCTGGCTTACACGAAAATTACTAGGGATTATGGATATCTCATGAGATTTGTTCACCTAGAGCCTGGAGCCTTTATTGACCTTGCGCTATTAAAAATCACTGGTCAGTGATTGCCCTATTAACCCCGCCCGACCATTAAAACCTTAACAACGGTTTATTTGATGTATGCGAGGAAATAAGCGTTCCATAAATTCAGAGACAAAGAAGATTTAATTACAGCTTAATTTTCAAGTAATTTTCCATTCATTCGCATCTTCTCTGTTGGCTCTCTCGTGTCAATGTATAACCATCGTAAAGCGGTAATTTAGGGTGTCTTTTTAGGCTCATAGAGTGTGTGTGTCTGTGAGAATGTCGCTCGTCCTCCAAGCCTATCACCTACAGTCGCATCACATTTACAGCTTTTCACATTTTTCCATTGCTCGACGGATGGTATAATAAAAATAAAAATCCACATACAGTCAATAATCGATTTCTCATCGCATAATATCGAACGTGATGGGTGGGCTGAGGGACGGGGTGAATGGAGACAGCAGTGTCAGACTGAAACTAGCGATTGCACGAAGACGGAAATGTGTGTCTTATGTAACAGATGAGCGAGCAATCATTGAAAAGAATTTTTTCTTAAATTAAATTTTCATTGGAAAGAGCTTCGACTGATGCCGTGGAAATTTGTCTCATGCGGTCGCTTTGAAATTATAATACGTTATCGTGCAACAAATCGCCGATAACTTTGATGGCTAGAGAGCATAAAATTTCAATGATTGCAATGCTTTAAGCATTCGATAGCGTGCAGTTGCTTCTAACAATTGTAACTGGTCACGTGTTGGAGGGTTGGGAAACGTGAGTTTTCGTTAGAGAAGAAAGGACTTGAACATTGAAAGCATGCAACGGTAGAAAGTTCTCGAGAAAATTTGCAGGAATTTTAGACTTTAAGTTGAGCAGCAGAGAAACCTATGAAGCGATCTGTGAGTTTATGTATCGTTTTTGAATTAAAAATGCTTACAAGGCTAAGAGCTGATGGAAAACATTGCCGTTCTCATTCAGATGAGTTTTACAGAGAAGCGATGAGAACTTCCGACTTAACTTGCAAGCAAAACCACAATTCGTGACGAGACCTCTGACTTCTCGTTCTTTCTCCCCATTCATCAAGCCATCACTCAGGAATGTTCTGCAATTCGTCTTTTTTGAAATCGTAGTAGAGAGACAAATGTTTTCTCAAGAAAAATTCAGCAGTCAGTTAGGCAACAAACTGTGATCTTAAACATAGTTTCATCTATCAACTTGTAACCAGAAATTCTGGAAACTTTCAACCTTTCAATTTGTATAGTGCAAACCTTAACGAAATCACATTGCATAAGCGCTATTGACGAATTGGAATGCAATACGTCGGGGAAATATTTATTTTAAAATTTGCAGTCGCATAACTCGGGCTGGGAGCTTCGAGTAGGATGAGGAACATTTGAGATGTGGGAGAATGAAGATTAAATGGAATTGACATTTAGCTTGTCAGGAAATTTGAGCAGGCAAATTCGCAAGAAATGCGGCTTTCCTCCTCGCTCGCTATCTCTGCTCTCATAATTAATTCAAAAACTTTATAGCGGTTTTCAGGCGTAGCAAAATTTCAGCGTCGTTTTATAGCTTGGCAAAACAATTCTCCGTGCACTTCAAAACAATTAAACTTGTTTACTGTTTCTGTGTTCATGGCGTATGAAAATGAGATGTAACTTAATGGAGCCTTTCCTGCTTTGCTGTGCGGCTGTTTCGTCATCGCCAGCCGTCATTGACGACGACTAATGATAATTACTCCAAGAAAATTTCAATCGAACTGTAATTCAATGACGGTGACACAACTGGCATCAGTGATGATCGCAAATGCTGAAATTTGTCGGGAATCTTTTCGCTTTTTGCTCTCGCCTCCTTCATCGTTTTTCAGTGAAACTTTACAATGACGGTATGTTTCGTGCATGCGCCGAATGGCGTGCAGAAAATTTACAGCGAGCTGTGGAAGCGGAATCCAGTTATAGAGAAAAGTCGAGCGAGCTCACTCACAAATACGCGCGCACGTCAACGAACACAGCCAAGAAGCCGAGAGAGTTTCCAGGAGGAGGAAATTCACTGCTTCGATTTACATTCACATTCTTGGTTCTTTGGGAAGATGCGAGGATTTTCACTGAACAAATAGAATGACAAATTTTTACGGAATGAAAATTATTTCCACCTAATTTTCTTTCCCTTGTTACTTGCAGACACGAATCGAGTTGCGGCCTAACTATTCGCTTGAGAATTGGTTGAAACAAAATCTTCTGGACTTTATCATTTCCCGAAAACTCTTCTCGGCTCTCGAGAAGCACATTAATTTGCATTTGAAGCTCATAAAAACTACGTGACCTCCATTCCTTATCTTTGATTGCTTGAGCGAGATCGATACTTTTAAATTTGCGGGATGGAAATTGGATTAAACAAAGGTCATTGGAAATTCGGAAGGTCGTGAATTGAAACTGATATGCGGCTTCTAATCACCGATGAATGTGCAGACTAAACCCCAGTCGTGTTGCCATACTTTCTTGCTAAACCAAACCTCGAGCTTCACGTCATAAAAACTCTCCGATTCATCATTAAACTGTGTAATCAATCGAACTGTGTTGTGTAAGTTCATCGATTTTATATTTGTAAACATAATTAGCGAGCTCAATTAGCAGTGAATAACTTTGTTTACAGATTCACGGTTAATTGGAGAAAATGATTTTTAATCAGATCTAGAGGGATTCGTTACAGTCCCTGGCTCACTTTACTCAGCCCAAGCTTATTCGAAATTATGATCGGCTTAGGCTGTCATTCTGCATAAGCTAAGCGCCCATCTCAGTGCAACAGACTTCGTTCCACACTGCTTTTTGAACCCCTAAAGAGGATTTCCAAGGTGAGCGCAGTTTTGCGGAAAAAATCCTCTCGAAAACTGAACAATCGAGCTTAAGCCTCTTGATGAAGTTAAAGAAGAGGGAGAATTTATATCAATTTCAATCCTCTATTCGACGCTGCAATAAATATCATCACCGCTCTCCATCATCGTGAATAAACATACGAAGGTCTCGCCTCTGCTCTTGATGTGGGAGATGGCATGAGTCGGAGAACAAAACATATATTCGGAACGATAATTGAATTTGATGACAATATATGTCCTCAACAATTTTACATAATTTATTTGCGTACATAAAACGAGAGGGCGGAAGAAATGTAAATGATGTTGAAAATTTAATGTTAAACTCTGCTTGGATCCCTCTGGGCCTCGAGCATGCAAATCTAACAAACATTATTATTAGACGCAACTCCGTCAAATGAAAAATCTCTCATCACTTTTCTTTCTGTGCACTTTTAACCCAGAAGCACTTTTGCCTTTCTCCAAGCTTGAGAATGAGAGTCGAGGGAGCCAAACCATACCAACCGATTATTTTTAAATGACACAAACATAATGGCTCGCAATCTAGTAACAAAAACACTCACACTCGCACATGAGGATAAAACTTTGAGAACAAGAGCGGGTCATGGACAGGGAGATGGAGGCTGAAAGCTCTAGTCTTGTTCTGGACAATGAAGTGTTTTAATAAAAATGTTTATAATGAGTAGTGAGGTCGCAGAGCTTCATGTGAGCAGGGAATCTTTACGAGCAGCGTTGAACGAGTGGGGAATCTCTCAGTGTCGTCAGCATGATCTAAGATCATTTTTTTTAAAAAATGTAGCTTAGTTTCAATCATGACAATTTAAACCAAAATCATTACAATAAGATTTAAGTTGACCCGCTTGTCGACAATTAAACGCTTGAAAAAACTTCAAAGTTATCAAGTCTTGAAGTCTGTTAAATAAATATATTTTTCTACTGAGAGTTAGGGGAGCCATTAAAGGATAGGCTTGGCCTTCCTGCTAAATGTTATTTTAAACGAAAAAACTTCCCCAGCCTCTCTCGATTGCCCGAACGAAAATGCTCCAGAGGAGAACATTTTGCTGAATTTATTTGCTTTTATTCGGATAGCGATAAATGCGTACACCGATGTTCATTCGTTTTAAAGTTGACCTACATTCAACGAGCGGGAGCGTTTACATAATTCAGCAATTTTCTTCGAATCGAAGACATTTTCCAGTGAACCGAGTGAAAATGCAACGAACCCAATGGGAACATTTTCTAGTTCGTTCGGTTGAAGTTCCGCGGCTCATAAATTCAGCGAGAGGCTTTTTCGAATTCCCAGATTTTTTACTGACTTTCCATTTAGTGAAGTCAGAGCAATCGATGAGTTGAGATTGAAAAAGCTAATCAAAAAAGTTGCACGCTTTTAGCTATTGAACCATTTACTCTCTCTCTCAATTGTAATTGAAGGTTTCATACTCACTTTGCAATCGCCACAATGATGAATTAACGAGTATCGATGGCCACAGTCGTATCTAACTAAAATTTCCATAAATTCACACGTGATACGAGCTGCAAGTGAATCTGCTGACACCAGATCTGTGAGTCGTCTTACGCAGCCAGCACCACCGTTAAGCACATCAAAATACGCCTCATTGTGCAATGCACTTAAAACATCACGCTCACAGCAATGTCTTAAACGTATTGATTTCAATTTGGTCTCAATATCACTTGATGATTTTTTACATATTTGTGATGGACTATATTCATCATTATCGCCCAAGTAGTCAAGGCACTGTCGATTTTCATTTAACCGGTTCTCCATATTTATACCATTATTATTTTCATTATGTTTATTATTTGATTTACTACTAAAATTATTATTGTTATTAGTATCCTTATTAGTTTTTAATGAATTTTGATTATAACGGCCATTTACATGATATTTGGGTTGACAGGATGGTGGGCACTCCGGCGGTCCTGGGCCTTCATCTATCCAAGCCACTGGCAATGTACCAGCTGAGCATGAACCCTGCGAAGAATAAGAAGAGAATCGTTAAAAGTTGTTGACCTTTCTTTATATATTTCTCTTTCCATCTTTCTCGACAACATTTTTCCTGATGAATCATTTCAGTGTATGTCCCGTGCTAAGGACGACGACTACGTTATTGTGTTGTCTCATGTTCAAACATTCAGCTTCTTTCCTTCTTCTGCATCGTTACAATGGTAATTGATTGAAATACAAACTCTCAGTCATCTTGAGATGTGTCTCATCACACATGCAAACCCCAAACGGACACTTTGCTTGCTTCGCAGCGCTTCCGACGAGTGATGGAACGATCGACAAGTGAAATGAATGTGGAAGAGATTGTTTACTTGATCTCATGTCTAACCGGAATGTTTAGGGACAAATTGCTCGAGCATACAAAGCTCTCTTTGTGTTTGCAATGTTTATTGATTTCGGGTTCGCACATATGCTTCGACTCTTTCTTTGTGAGATGCTTTCTTCAAAATTTCTCATTACGGAAGTGTGTGTCGGAAAACCCAAATTCATAAATTTCCCTCGTTGCCTGCTTTCTCACTAAGCGACTTCCGCCAAGAAAAGTTAAATAATGCAACGGGGTGCCTTATCTGATGATATTGCTGTTATCACCTAATATTTGTTGGCCTAATACTTCGACCCAGGGTCATCAGAGCCTCGATCAGCTAGGCTATCGAAAATGATATTGCTCTGCCTCGACATTGACCCATAAAGTCTTGTCTTTTATCGTATAAAAAGACGAAAACAGACAAGGTCAACTTAGGGGCGACAGCAATTTGCTATTCGTAGACATTTCACTCTTCATCAGGTTTGTGCAGCAGCGATTTATCTCTCGCACTCGCTCCGTATTCTACAATAAATCTGCGTTTAATATTAACAAAAACACCTTGCGATTAGCCAAGCACGAAGGTATCGCTTTGATCAACGGCAATGCTTCGAGCGATATTTCTTAAATTGTTGATAGAATTAAAGGCCGAGCGCGATTCCTGATAGTTTATGCCGAGCACAACAGAGTCAGCAAGCGGCGTTCACTGCGAGTATAAACAATAATGAAATTTTCTCCTTCACTTCCACTGAGAAGAAAAGCGAAGAGAAAAGAAAAATTGATTCACAAATGAACGGAAAGAAATTATAGATGAAAAATAACATTAATAAATTATTAATTCCTCTTTCGCTCAAGCCTCACTGGATTTGCTCGCCACAGTGCTCCCCGAACATATCGAGAACGCCAAATATAAAAATAAACAAGTCATGGAGAAGCTGAGCTGCATGAGTGAGAAGTGAATTGAGCGTAAGAAACGTAAAGGTTGTAGATTTGTTGGAATCTACGGCAGCAACTGACCTGTTCCAAAATGCTGCGAGAGCTTTCAGGCGGTTTTATCGTTAAATAAAGCTGTTCAGTTTAGCTTTTCGTAACTTGTCCTGGAAGCTTCTTTTGATCTACCGCTCCCGTTCAACCTAGTTTAGGAGATTTCTTCATTTGAACTCGATGAAAAATGAAATCATCGATGAATAAATTTTTAATTGCTCGAGTGCCAGCGAGTGAGTGAGTGAGACGAGGAAAGCAATTTAATTTTTATTGCAATTGAAAATCTTTTACCGTTTTTCTCCGTTAGCCTTCTTGAATTTAACGACCTTCAGTCGAGGGCGATTTTATGCGATTTTATTATCAATAAACACGAATCTGTTCTGGGGATTGGAATTCATCGCCGATGATTGACAGAATATTTCATCAAAAGAATTTCCTCGGATGGCGGTCAACAAGTGAGTGAAATCACTCGAGTCATTTCATTTGCGAAGCTTCTAGCAAATTGTCCCAGTTTAATAGCAAATGCATTCCGAATGGAAGTTGTTTATACGAATGAAGGCAAGCGACAAACAATGTCCATAACTGAGCAGACTCAAGGAAGTAACTGTCGGAAGCCGCGAAGCGAAGACGAAAGCATGTTTGAACATAAAACGAAATTCTCCAGAGGCTTTGTCTCTATAACTTGGTTTTAAGTGAGCTTATCAATGGTAACAGCTACAAGAGAAAAATCGATTGTAACATTTCTCGTCAACACTCAATGCTTGCGTAACTTTGTCAAAGCTGCAAGGCAAAACGAGTCGAATCGGTGCCTTGCTTGAGTCAATTTCATACGAGACTTTCCCCGCAAAAACTTCTTCACTTGTCTTCGGTTTGTTATCTGAAGGCACCAGACAAATGGACAAGTTTTTAACAACGTTGTTTGTCCTGCTTGCCTCCAGACTCTCCCTCCACATTGTTTCTCGGAAATTGTCCAAACAACTTGAAAAGCCGAGCACACCGACAATGGAAATTGCCTCTGCCTCGACAATCACTTTTCATCGATCATAACGTCGTCGCTCGATGCGATAAACTTTTTCGCTCGGTTTTTGCTTGCTCGTTGTTGTTTATGAGAGTCGCGCTGCTAAATTTTCAAATCTTATTCCGCCTTGCTCCCTCTCGATGATGATGAATGCCACTTCTTCGTCGTCATCACCCATCCCCTAGACTGCAAAAGACGCGCGAGACCTCCTCGACAGGCAAAACTTATTCATTTTATATCGCGCCAGAGCAAAATCTCAACTTTTAATGAAAAATATTGAGGAATTTATTTCACGGCAAGTTGTTCACGTTCCGCTCGCATGTATGCGCTGTAGTTCCAGCCAGGTGGATTCAGCAATCGAGAGGCGAGCGTTCAATAAATTTTAATTATTCGAAAAATTCTGCAAGTTTTTCGTGCTGCACGAGGAAATTCCAATCATTAGTTTTTACGATGGAAAATTATTCGCCGGAAACGAGACGCGATATTCGCCCCCGAAACAGTTTTCACATTTAAGCTCGAGAAGAAACTATAAAGGCGAGGTGATGAGAGAGCGAAGCTCGCTGCGAAAATAATTGAATAATTGAAGCGTCTCAAGTCTTTACTCTCAGCGCAAATTATTTTCCTTTGATTGTGCATCGAAACAATGTCGAGAGGTGGCATCTGCTTCAAGAGCTTCAAACAAAAGAGAGCTCATTCGTCGCCTTCAGCGCGATGCTTTTGTTTTCTCCGTCTCAGCAAATGTTGCAGATCACGTTATTTCAGCCAATTTGCAACTTGACGGTTCCTCGTGCGGCTGCGTAATTGGAACTAGAGCATTGCAATCATTCCGACGACAGGTAGAGGAATTCTAGCAAACACTTGAAAAGTGGCCTCGTTTTAATTCATGAAGTCTTTCGCTTGCAGCGACAGGAAAGTTTCAGAAAAGAAGGGGAATGGCTTGGAAGAGGAATACGAGTGCAAAGTGGAATTACATGATGATGCATCATCTCCACATGCAAACTTCAGTGACTTGTTAGTTTGAGACTCTTGGACGTTGATAGCTGCTACATTTCAAAATACTGACGTCTTGGGAAAGCTTCGATTAAAGTAGCTTCACGCTCCTCTCGAGTTCAGCTCCATCGCACTCAATGACGAAACTTTATGTTTCAGATCGCGCGACTGTTTTCATCTCAAGGACGAAAGCGAGTGAAACGACTCTGTGCAAAGCTAAAATGAAGTTTACACAAGCACCGTTCAGCGCTTTGCAAGTGCGGCTGGCTACACATAGCAAGCGTTAAGCATTTTTGTTTAACAGCAGGGGAGAGACGGCAAAGAAAGTGATTTGATTTGTCTTCAACGTAATCACTTTCATCCAGCATAGCGTACAAGTATTTACTCGCTCGGCACCTATGCGATGGCGGTACATAATTTATCGTTTGATAATATGAGCTCACAAACTAACTTTAGCAGCCATGTACGCCATTTTATGCACAACGAGCCAGAGAAGCAGAAAAAAAGCAGAACGCTCGAAGACAATAAAAGGCAACTGGGGAGAGCACGGCTGAGTCAGAGAAAGAAAATTTATTGCACCATAAAATGTGCCTCAATATGTCAATCAAAACGCCATGTTAAACATCCCCGTCAAAGAACACAAAAATATTTATTCAAACACGGCGACCGAGCCGAGAAAGCTTTTTGAAAACTTTCACTGCCACGTTCGCACCCCCGCCGACTCGATTCTCGACTCGTTATCAAAAGGCAAAGTTGGCAAAAAGATAAATTTTTAATTAATAAGCAAATAAAACACATGTTTAACGTTTCAGGAGAGTAAAGTAATTTTTCAGCAAACATCAAGTCGTTTACACGCCAACACAAGCGAGATGACGGAGCTTTAACGTTTCATCACATCGAATGAGAGAAAAACTTTGCCAGCTAGAGCTTTGCAACTTTCTAATTTAAAATTTATGGCCAACTTCTTGTGAATGGATTTTGTGGACGGAAACTGTGAGTGAGAGAGAAGCTGTCTGTCGTGAATGGCTTTGAACACGACAAAGAGCGCCCGGAATGAAATTAATTTGTGGGCTTCATTCGCACAAGATGTCGTCGCTGCCATGGACCGTAAAGATTCCTTATTTCACGCTCACTCCCGCCGAATGTTTGCAACAACTTTTGACTCAGGCGCGAATTAATTATTTCGATGTTAACAAGAAAATTATTTCTCAACAAGCATCCCCGTGAAACTTTTCGTAAGAAAGCAGCGTCGAGGAAACAGGAAAGTGTGCTGAGATGATGGAATTAAATTATTGGATTATGAAAATATTAACATCGTGACTCTTAATCGGTGTTCACATCGCGTAAAGAGCAAACGAAATCTTTGATATTTACCCCTACCAAGCTCGCTTTCACCTCCAGCTCACCTGAAGTTTACGTACTCTTATATCGTCATGCTTTGTTACTATGCCTTCGCCTTCTTCTTACTTCTCTGTACTTACTTATTCCCGCATGGAAACCGATTGAAAGGAGCGAAAGAAGCTTGTAAAGTTCATACACAGTCGGGGATTATATCGTGAGCTTAGAGCTTCGTACGAAGAAATTTCGTAACAATCTATTATGAGGGTAAATAACAGAGAGACGGGAGAACGTTGCTGGAGAAGTAACGCGCGGAATGGAGGTGCGATAAAGGAATTCTTCCGACACGGCAGTCAACAGACTCAAACACAAATCATCATTAAAGTAGCGGCAGGTACCCCTGACTAGTGTTTGCGCACCTCGTTATGCACATCGAATGATAAACGCGATGCTCTCTGTAGAATTTTCACTCTCATGATTATTGTCGTTTCTTCACTTCCTTTGGTTTTTCGCCACAACGAGGTTTTTATCGAAGCTCGCAGCTTGACTAAAATTTCTAATTAGCCGAGCTGAAAGGTTGATCTTCGGTTTAAATAAAAAACGTCAAAGCTACGAAGAACAGATTCTATTGAATCTTCCCCAGTCAACGCTTCTTTATCACCACAATGTAATTAACAATATCTCGTGGCAAAAAAATATCACGAAGCTCAGTCTCTGCCACCATAATGGTCATCAACTTTTTTTCGGTATGCAAATTGACGGTGACGCTCAGGCAGTGAAGTCATTTAAATTTTGAGCTTGACTGTCGTTTATTCGCTTATTCGCAGCCTCCGGTTGAAGCTGTTATGCAACCGTCACACTTAGGCCAGTCGAGCTCGTCCCCGGGAGAACAGTTTTTGCTCCCGATCGATCTTTCTTTCCCGTGAAAGCTAATAAATTATTAAGTTTTCTTCTTCATTATTTCGAAATAATTTCTTAATTCCCTTGGGGCAAGAGAGTAGTTTCGCCAGTGTTTTTATTTGTAACTCATCGGATATTCATTAATAGCGGCAATAAAATCAATAGATTGGGTACTTCGGTGTGGGAGTCGGAGGAGCGAATGTGTGTGCGAGGAGGAAGATTTTCCATTTTGCCCCACACACCGTCGTTGATTATGTCAATGAAATTTTTCCTCAACTCTCTCGAAGCTTACGACACATTTTTCACACAACATACATAAAACTATTATGTTGTATGGTACAAACATACATTAATCCCATTATCTTGCTGCTACTAATGGTGACTAACATACAACTCTGCGTTCATACAAATCTACGCCATGAATAAATTGAATTCATTAAAATGATTACATGAAAACGTGAGGAGTGAACCGACTGTACTGTCACGTGGACTTCGTTGAACTTCATCGAGTTCTGGCTGAACTGCGGAACAGATCCCAGACATGATACGAATGGAAAAAGTTCGGCAAAAGTTTTTTATGCATTTTTTATGTTGCTTATTTAATTTTCTTCGATAAAATCAACGGAAAAGGTTTTTCTCTTTCTTCGTCTCGACGAAAATATTATTGGAAAAGAAACCTGATGAGTCAACCCGTCCGACTAAATTCTTTTCTCACTCGGACAGCGGATGCACTTTTGAGATTAATTGCCATCCGATTGAGGTGAGGTGAAGCTTCGGAAGAAATTAGCTTTCAAATTAAATGCGAAATGAAAACATCGCAGTTCCCGATGAAAACCAGATTGAATTGATTTAATTTTTCAATACCGTTTACTCACAGAACTCAAAGAGAAACTTCACCATTGATTTATTTTTCTATTCTTCATCTCTTCCACTCTTCCTCTGTAGCTGTTCGCTTTCCTCAGCTTCGTCTTCCAACATTTTTCTTCTTTATCGTGTTGGGTGGGAGGCAGCGGGTGAGCAGTGAATAGCAATGGGGGAATGAGAACTTAGCGAAAGGAAAAAAAAACTTTTTCTTCTGCCACATCGTCCCACACTCATTTTTGCCGTTCGGCTGTTTGTCGAGATTTAAAGAAAATTGTGATTTTTTCTTCCTTTCACTGCCTTGATTACAGGCACCCCCTTTTTTTAAAAAAGCGACGTTTCCCAAACGAATCCATTATGGGGCGAAAGCCCGTTTTCCGATAAGACAAGAAATTTTTCCTCTCTTTCTTCTCGAGCACGATTTCATTTCATGTTCATTTTGATTTTCTTCTCTTCGCCCTTTTGCCTTTCTGCTGCTCCTGTTTGCTGTGCGAAAGGGGTGAGACTTGTTTAGAGGCGATGGGAAGAAGAGAGCTCTGCTTGATAAATTAATGAATGAGCGATAGTTTCAGCTGTCTGACGGCTCAATGCAATAAGCATCCGTCCATTGATAAAGTCGCTCTAGGAAAATGCGCCCACACCATCACCGAATTGATTGTCGATAGATCGCCCCGCTCATTTCTATTAACCTCGATCGCCCTCAGCCTCTCGTCTCATCTCCTATTCGATTTTCATTTAAGACACATTCTTCCCAACCATTCTGATGACTCAACATGATTTTTATCGGATGGCAGAGAAGCACGAAGAGAGAAAAATGAGAGGTTGTCGAAGAAGAAGACGGAAATTTCCCTTCATGCCGTTGAAGATATCATAAAATGATATCAACAACAACAACAAAATACAGATGAGTACATAATTGATTGAATATAAAAAATTGTTCCGAGAGCTCGGGTCGAATGGGAGCAGAAAGATGGAGGAAGGAGAGACGTCTTGTTGTGCAAGAATGAAGCGGCACCGAGCGAAGAAGAAGATATCACGGAAAACGGAAGAAAATAAAAATGAATCGGAGAAATGTTCATTTGTTGTATGAGCGCCCCCGAGAAAAAGGAAACTGTTCCTCGGTTTTACGTTTTTGTAACAACAGGAAAATTGACACCCAATCAAAGGATCGAGATCACGTTGATCTAATCTCCCACAGACATTACGTAACGACATGATATCACTTACGAATCGTCCCCGTTAGTTATCAAAGTTTCTTGTTATCCGTCACCATTCGTTATCGAGATTTAATTGCTCTTGTTTATTGATTAATCGCACAAACTTGAAGAGTTATTGTTCGACACGAATCAATAGAACTCGCTTAGCGACACAGAACATCGCTCGGACCGAAGGTGGAGCTTTCCATCTATGTTCTGGATTGTCATTCTTTATCGTCGGAGGCAGAGGAGCGAAGGGACACATAACCAATTCAATGGCACAGCAGTAAAGATGTTTGAAATTTCATTTTTTGCCTCTTGCTCGCTGTCTCTGTCTTTATCTGTGTGCGAGTTTGTGGTTTTCCCTTCAAAAACTTTTCTTTTTTATTCCACAGCAGTTTCATTTTTTTCTTGTCTTGCGGAGAAGTTGTTGAGTAACATAGAATGTTGAAGGGAGGAGACGGTAAAGAGTGGGTGAGAGAGATGTTGGGTGACGGTTCGGAATGTATTGATGAGTTTTCGTTTTTCATCTCACTTCGATTCTTATGCGAAAATGAGCGAAAAGTTGGGAGAGAGATGGAGAGAGATTTTCCAAAAAGAACATCTGCATAACTTTGATGTGCTAGAGTAACAGTTCATGTAAGCAGGCTTGATTGATTACCTGGAGATCCGGTGCTGTGCTTGGTTGCGCCAGATCGCACGCTGATAACCACGGATTTATATTGGACAATAACGATGGAGATGCTGCTGCTGCTGGTGATGTCTCGTCATATTTTGCACTTTCGTCCCGATTGCTCAACAACTTGCCCCTGATACTACTCTGACTCTGTTGCTGGTTGGTGCTACTTTGAGCCCCCGAAATAAACGCAAGCGCAACCATCACGACCAACCTGGGTCCTGGCCGCATATTGACCGGTTCGTAAGCGCTAGCATTTTTGCTTTTTCAGGCCAGGCCCTTGAGCAGACGACTGTGAATCGAAAATGGGGCTCATCGCCGCCCCATTTTTTTTGTTGGCACACGACCACACACCGATCTTGCTGGCGGTTTACTGCACCAATCCACAATGCACGGTATCTGCACAATCGAACACTTCTCTTTCCAATGCAACGACGACGTGACAGCAATGACTTTTTTCGATAACTTTCAGAAATTCCTCTGCTATGTTGTCGGCCATCTTGAGCGCCGTAATTTTCGTTTAAGCACACGTGTTGTAATTTAGGTCCTGCACCATCAAAATCAATACTTTCAGTCGACGAGCGCGAAACGGACGATGTGGTAGCGACAGACCACCGCGAATTTGATGGTAATTTTGACAAGGACCACCGCACTAATCCGTCAAATTTATCATTCATTCGAGAGACAATCCCGTAAGTTGCGCGGCTGCCAGGCTGACCAAACTATACTGAAAAAAAGTCGAGCAAGCTCCCTTCCAATAAAAGCACGAAGTCGTCGACGAGAGTGTGTGCTCTTCCCGTTCGAGTTTTCCTCTCTCTTTTCACTTCTTTTATGGTACGGCTTTCGTAACAGCCAAGCAAAGCACTGACTCCGATCGTTTTTCGAAAAGGAAAAAGGGTTTTTAGGCAGAAAGTTTTATCTTTATTCGCTTTCGATATCGCACACACCACGCGGCAATTGCCAAGTCGTTTGGTTTAGAAAAGCACTGACAACACTTTTTCACTGAGGATTTTCTTTTTTCCTCGGTCGGGTGACACGATGCGCACCCCCGAATCGATATTTCAGCGCAGGCGAAAATATTCCACAACTTCCAGTCTTCCTCCACAAAAAAGAAACGAATTTCAGAGTCGAGGCCGATACGAAATAAAGATTTTCCCTCGGTTTTATTGTGTGTAAGAAAATTGGGGAGAGCGAGAGCCGAAAATAAGGTGAAGTTCCTGTATGGATGCTTTTTACAGTCGTGGAAAATCCTAGAAGTGCACAGTAATCCTCTTTCTTTGTATTTCGTTCGTGAAACTTCTTTTTGCTGCTGCCCGAGCGCTGTCACTTTGCCACATTGATTGAAAGTTCGATTGAGTCTGCTTTAAAAAATCCTTTAATCGTCTTTGTCTTCTAACTTTTCACTGGGGGAGTAAAATTGTTTTTCTTCTTTTCCGTCTTTTTTATCTCCAAACAAAACGCACTGTTCGACACTAAGGCACAAACGCAAAATTGAATCCTCGGATCTCGTCCAAATTTTCACTTTCCATTTGAATTTTAGAACGCAAAAATCAACTGTGAAGCTTTTGCAAGTTTTCCTATCAAAACTTTTTTGGACTCGGATTTTAACGGTTACGTGAAAAACCTTCCTCGCGCGTTGCTGAGAGCGAACTGAAAAGGAAAATTCTCTCTTTCCGGAAAGTCTCGAACGAAAATTGGAAAAATCGTCAGCAGTCAGCGTCGATGATTTCTTTCGAAACAAGCTTTTCCATCATTGAAAGCTTTCAAGTTCGATGGATGAGCTGGCGAATGATTAAATAAAATGCAAACTAGAAAATTTTAATTTTAAGGTTCGAGCTTTAACTTCAACATTATTATTTAAGTTTCCTTCTGAAGCTTTTCTCGATATCTTCACGATATCTTGTAAGCTTTTCAACGGCGCTCCGAACACTTTCGAAAATATTATTTCAACATTGCTTTAGCCGTTGAGAAGTTATTCAGTTCTTCGACATTCTCTTTTTCTCGTCTTCGTAGCTCAATCGTCGACGAAGCAGAAATGCAAAAACAGAAGAAAAGCAACAAGCAGTCTACAAGCACGATCCAGTCTAACTTAAACGGTGATCGGACGCACATGTTGAACAGTAAATATCTCGTCGATGTTGATCGGTGTTCACCTTGTGTCTTAATAATTCTAATCGACATTTTATAATCGGTCGCACTGTGAGCTCGTTCCGATGAACTTTTTTTGCAAAATAAGCGAGATATTTTGCCGGTGAACAAACTGATATCGTAAGCTGGAACAGCTGTTGCATGATAATTTTTCCCCACAACTTGATTTTTCCTCTTCTTGAATATCTCAGAACCAAAAGGGAACTCGACGATAAGACGGAGCGATAATGAAAATGATAAACGAAAATTTAATTTTCGCCTGTACGAAAAGATATTTAGCGAATATCGCTGTAGATGTTTGCATGTGTTTCGCTTCCACACTCGATCACAACCGTTTTCATTTTTGCCAATCAGTTGAGCTTCGATCGTCATCAGCACCGCAAGGGTAGAGTACAGAATAGTTTTGAAGATTCAGAGAGTAAATTAAAAATAATCGCAATTTGTTTCTTGTTGAGTATTTAAAATGAAGAAAGATTTGTTCGTGTCGCTCGTTCATCTCTCGTTGTGATTTTGATTCTGAGCTGGGTGGACGAACGTGAAATCATTCGAAAAGAAGAAAGAAAGAAAAAAGTTTGCTCATTGATCGGCGCAGCGCGGAGTATTTTTGTGTGTTGTTGATCGTCTTACTTCAGTCGATCGTCGAGTCTCGGAGGAATATCAAGTGCGAAATAAAAATAAATCGGGAGAAGAGATTTTCAGTGGAAAATTGTGAAACTTTCGGTCGAGGAGATTCTAAATTTTCCGCTTTTTTTTTACAGTTTTAGTGCATTTTGAAAGCAAAAAAATCATCGAAAAAATCAAAAGTGTTGAGTGAAGCAGAATCGTAGCAAAAGAAAGAAAGAAAAGTTTCGGAAGCTGGAAAGGAACAGCAAAGCGATTTTGTAACAAAGTTTAGAGCAAAAAATTTTCTTCCCGCTCGTAAAAATAGAATTTAATTTCAAGGTGAGGATAAAAATAAATTAGAGGCGAATTCACACGACATTTCGCATCGAACTGAGATGAGCGGAAAAATGAAATTCCGATTGAATGAAAAGTTGTGCGGGGGAAATATTGATAAAGTGCGTCACGTCGCCACTGTCGTGGGTGGGATGATTTGTCGGTTTAAGAACAGTTCATTTATTGTGAAAAATATTCTCGACTGCCCATCGTCGCCTCGCGCAATCGATTCACAGAATTCGCAGTCGACAAAAAGATTGTCGAGCTGGAGAAAGAGAAATAAAAGTGAAAGAGGAGAAGGAAAATGTTAATGTATGATAAATTTATGAGGCTTGAGCAAGGCCCAGAAAAGTTGAAATTACGATACGAATTACATCACAGCGCACAGTCTCCTGCTCGTCGCGGAACGCAGAGCAAGAAACGAGAGACGTTCTACAGAAAAGCTCGTGGTCGATTGGATTTATTGACGGGAAATAAAAGTTTTACTCGAAACGTGATTAGTTTATGACTTTGAAGCCTCTCTAGCATTCCCCGACGGAATATTTGCTCGGTTCACGCTACAATCGCATGCAATAAATTCTCTGGAATTTGATATTTTCTGCCGCTGATTCGTTGATATCGCGCCCAGCTTCGCCTTCGACGTCAAAGCGAGATCTTTTCTCTTAATTGAAAACTTTTTTCTCCTCGCTTTGAACGCAGACCTGAACGAGAAAATCTTCTTAAAATGTGAATCTTTTTATTTCTCAAATGGCGTAATCATTGCTAAATTTATCTTAAGTTTATTTTTTGTTTCTTGAACCGAATTATACACATGTACACACATTACGTTCTCCTCTTCTTTCCCCCTCGCATCGACCCATCTCTCTCTCCTTCCCATCGCTGGTGATGCCCGATGCGCAATTAAAAACAATTTAAACTGCAGAATCGATGAAAAAGAGCCACTCGAATCGTCATCATCAGGAAGTGGTTTCATGTTCGGTGCGAATCGACTTCTTCTATTTTAAAATCTTCTCGCTCAGTCCCCACGATTCGTCTGAAATCCCGCGCGTTTCCTGGAAACGGCAAGCTAAGAAAGCTCGCGATATTCTTTCAAGATGAAGCGTGTCGACTTGTCATGATGAAAAACGCTGCGATTACAGTAAGGTGACGAAATCATTCTTGTGCGCAATTCTCTTTTCACGACTTCATCCAATTAACATGATTACATCAATTAATTCTTCTTTCCACCGAAAAGATTCACGAGGAATTCGTCTCCGTCATTTCCATCGTCAGCCTAGCTAGGTGGAAAAGCGAGAAGAAATATCTGCCGAAAATATTTTCCACACACAGTCTCATCCAAGAAAGTGTTTCGCACGATACCAAAGTATGAAATAATTTGCCAAAATAAAACTCGCGATGTTGTTAATCGTTATCGCAGCTCAGACGCTTGGGTTGGGGATGTGACGAGGGAGAGTGTGCAGGTAAAACTTTTTTTAATTCCCTCGAAGAGGTTTATAAGTCGTTCGCCGCATTTCTGGTTCTTAATTCGCGATGGCCAAAGAACTCACAAAACCAGTTTTTGCCGTGCGATGAAGCGGAGAACAGTTAAAATTCTAGTCGGACACTGCATCGAGAGCAAGGCCGACGAATGTGCATATGTGCAGTCGGTTATTATTCATAATTCGGGAATTTCAAGGCTCGCTCTCGAACTATTTTCCGAGCACAGTATACACACTCATCGTCGTCTGGTTGACGTGGGAGAGATTCAGCTGCCGCTATTAACACGCAAGCGGCTTCCGAAAAGTTCTCGATAGCTTTCAACTCGTTCCAAACACACTCGTAGTGTTTACTCATCAAAATTTCATGAAAACTCGATTCGATCTGGCTGCACTGTTTATGTTTCACTTGCGTAATGAATTTTTTATCAATCAGCAATCGACCTATCGATTTTGCAGGCTCGACTATCTAAATAAATGCGAACTTTTCGGATTTGGTCCTATTGAAACACAACAGTCTCGATTAAACCTTAAAATTATTTCTCTCAATTTTTCACAAAAACGAGAATCACGCGGAAGCATAAAACTATCACGATCCGTGACTGTCTAACCACGTCCATAATCCACCAAAACCAAAAGCTTTGGAAGCTTTTCATCGGTAAAACAATCGTTCTCTCTGTCAAATGAATTTTTAATGGATAAAGTTCATTGTTGCCGCAGCTTGATGGCTTGATGAACAACATGACAACACTTCAATATCGCGGATAATTTATTCAAGTCGAATGTTTTTCCTTCACTTTCTTCTCCCTGTCTCTTGACGAGCGCGAAAGAATTTCAAGCTTTTTGGCAAATAGAAGGAGATGAGATAAGTTTAGATTTGACGAAGAAAAGCGAAACTTTCCGTGAATAAGCTGGGAGATTAATGAAAACACTTTTGCCAAGCGACGCCCTTAGCGTAAATAAACAACAGCTCTGCAAGATTTTCCTTCATTCTCATTCAGACTTGACCTATTTTCTCCATCCACACATCTGAAATAGTTTCTTCTCTCCCTAAGCAAAATCATTTTCATCGTTTCGAAGGGAATCTTCAAGCTGGCAAGCACGTTTGCGAGCATAAATCACCAACCGCAACGCGTGTTCGCTTCAAATTTCTTCACGTTAAACTTGAAAAAAGTTCCGAGCCATTCGGCTCAGTGGAAAATATCCGTGGGTTGAGTCTCACTGGGATAAACATTTGAGAATTAATTCGATTATAAATTTGTCGTCCGAGCGAGAGCGAGGAGAGCCGAGACAAGGTGACACTTTCGCAATATTTCAGCAAAGAAGAGTCTTTCTCCCGATGAATAACAAATCTAGTGCCAATGACCTTCGTGGGTGCGGAATTTATTAGATGAAGTTGTCACTCCGACTTCTGAATTTTCAATCCAAGTTCAAACAGTCCGATAGCAATCACAAAGTAATTGCACTTGGCGATGCTCGGAATTATAATCAACCGAGGTTTCGAATGAGGGTTCAAAGTCTGGAGACGTTTTGACAGCAAGGCTGAGTCGTCTCAGTTGCGCAAGCATCAAAAATGTGATGTTTAGGCACCAAACAATGAGCTAATGTCTTATTATATCAAGAATTTGCTGACTCACCAACCAACGAAAGGCTCGAGCCACAAAACAACTGCGAAGGCAGCAAGATAGAGAAAGCAAGAACGTTTTTCTGTTGAGGTAATCATCCGGCAGTTCCACAAATTCAATTATTTGATTAATGATGGGCGGAAAAGTCGAAGTAAATCGATAAGTTTTGGACTCGAGGAACTTGTCGCTTGTGTGACTAATTTCACGGCAAAGCTTATCAGCTGCTTGAACGGCTTGATTGTGAGCGCAGTTGGATATTAATGTGTTCATTGTTGCTGGCATCGGCGAAAACGATGTCGAAAACAAACCCGTAACTCATAGACAGCCGGGTGAAGCAGCAATATTGTAGTCGAGCCTAAAGAGCTCCGACCGTCTCAAACAGATTGCCATTTATTAATAAATTATGGTCTCGATCATTGCAATAAATATTCTGCAACGCTCGAAAGAAAAGGGAAATTACGCGAAAGTTCTTATCGTTTAAAATTCATTTACGGTCGTCGAGGGAGTTTCACTCTCACTAAGCCTGTTAGAAGGCTGTATAAGTCGTTGAAATTCAGCTAGAAGTCGAGAAGCAAGTGAGTGGGAAGCGAGCTCGCAAGTTCTGGGAATTGATATTTATTTCCTTCGATTAGCTTATTGTTGGGCCCGGGAAGGAGCGACGGGAAAGGGATCGTCGCGGAGGTTGAGAAATTGCCTGCCGTCGAGCATAAGCTTGATGAAACGTTTGCTTAACACTCCACTTGCTGCTGATGTTCACTGAATATTTCAAAAGGAATTTCCGGGAGACTGAAGAGATTGCCGACGATAAGATCGAGCTTGTGAAATTTAAAGAACCGAGAGTCTTGAATCAATTTGTATTCTTCTGGGAACGAGCACTCGATGGGAAGCTAATTTGCATTTTAAAACGGCGAGCAAATAAAGCCGCTCTGTCTTTGCTCAACTTTCTGCTTTATGGTCAAATGACAAACGTAGAGCGAGAATCGGAAATTGTTCTTCGACTTTGTCTGGTGCTTGTTTACCTGCTTCCGTCACTCATCGACTCTCCTCTAATTGCGTCATGAAAACGAGCAGTGGTTAATGACTTCTTATCAGCTAAACGTGCTTTGGGACTTAACTTGCTTAGTTGAGTAGCGAAATGCATGATTTACGACTGCAAGCACGACTGCACTTTCAACGAAATTTTAAATCCGTTGGGAGTTTTGTGGCTTCATTAAGGTTTTATGGTTCACTCACTGTAATCTTCCCACTGGGTCAGCTCGCTTACATCAGTGACAACGATGCGCTGTCGACAGCTTTTAACAGCAGCATTTTTTTTTTCCGTCATCGAAATACTGAAAACTACAGCGGCAGCAGAAGTATTATGAAACCAAACCATCAAATTGAATGTTTTGATTCGTTATGCGCTTCGGCGTTTCACTTTATGAATTATGCATCGCGGCTCCGGCGCTTCGAGTCGGCGACTAGTGAATGCGAGGCGATGAGTGAAAACGAAAGGGCTCTTAGATAATCAGACATTATTGATGAACCTAAATAAAGTCTCCGTCAGGCCGCAGCATCGTTTGAAATCATTTTAAATCGCGGCTTGATTTCGCTCGCTTCACACACGCAGTCAACTTTGCGGGTCGATGTGAACTTAAAAATAGAAAATTTGGGACGACGCAGAAAGTAAACTAAAAGTTTATCGAGAGGCGAGCAATTGTTTTCTGTTTTTTCGTGGCGAAAGTTTAAGTTTCCTCGCACATTGTCATGAACAGGTGAATCAGAAGTCGTCATCTGATCGCTCGTTCGATGAGAGACTAGCGAACGATGAGTCGAATTGAAACGCTCGCGATCGTCAAGAAGAAACCGCAACAACATACTTAAAGCTCGACAATGTTGCTCGATCGAGTTGGCGCGGCCCTATTTTCTTCTTGGGTTTCGCTTTATTTTAATTGCAACGTGCAGCGCTTAGCCACTAATTGATAACGTCGAGGAAATGTAGGACAAATTTCTGCGGGAAACTCACGAAAGCGAAACCAAGAGATAACATTGATTAATTGTGCTGCGAAATAAGTCACACGATGAACGCCGCTTTATTTCCTATGTCGCCAGATCAAAACCCATCGAGCGACGCTTAATCATGGTGCAATTATTTGCCAGCCGTTTGACAAGCGAGGGAAATCTGTGGAGTTTAGCAATGGTTAATGCGCATCGTGTTTGCGCTAATGCGAACGGGACGAAGAGAAGAAAAAGAGGCAGAGACGATAATCGTCGTTCATAATGAGACACACAACTCAATCGGCAATTAAACTGGCATGAATTAAATTTAGCAAGCGACGGGTGTGATGTCGAAGAGTGACTGATGAGCTTTTGAAAGCGGGTCCGCCGTTGACCGAGTAAACTTTCCTTGGGCTCGCGAGAAAACCTAAACTTCAAGCAAAGTGCAGAGTTGACAGACATTGACATTGAGCAATAAAATATGAAGCGAGCTGGTCTGCCCACCAGCAGAAAATAGAAAATTCTCGCCAACTTATTCATGTTTACATCTTTAAATGTTGACTTGTTTTCTTTTGAGTGTCTCGAGCTTGTGTAGTTTTTCACGATAATCTTGTAAACAGTCGCGTAAGACGAGGACAGCTCATAATGGGACGTGAGGGCTATTAAACCATGAGCTTCACTGTGAACTATTCACAAGCAAGTTAAGTCTTGACAGAGGTCAATGACCCAAAGGTCAATGACACGAAGCCCACGCAAATGTTGAACTTGATCAACATTGTTACATCACTTTCGAATGTTCCCTTTGAAAAATATTTTGAGCAATTTTTGTTTTCTTCAACACCAGCTCGGATGATCGCGTTTCTCAAGTGCCACCCGACGATGCCGCGACATTTTTAAAAATAGGAATTTTCGCTGCGAAAACACTTTGGCGCAGTTCTGCTCCTCTCGATAAAGTTTTGAAATCAAAATTTGTGGGACGCGGTCAACTAGAATGCTGAAAGTTTCACTAAACTTTGATCAACTTTGAATCGTCGTGACAAATTCACCGAAGTTGTACGAACTTTTCCAGAAGCAGGAATCAAGACAAATCTTTGATTAAAAGGCGTCGAAAGCAGTTGATTTGATTAAGAAAGAAAATTTGAAAGAAAGCAACGTCGCTCTGGGATAACGAAACGAGATTCTTTCACATAAATTTCTTCGCAAAATGGAAAAGTCAGTGAAAAGAAAAATGGGCGAAGCCAGTACCGACGACACTTCTGAATAAATTTGAAAAGATTTACGAGATTTAGAGCAGATTCAAGACATCTTGGATAAACCCGAGATATTTTTAAGTCGCGCAAACAGAGTTAAAGAAGTTTTCTACCCCAAATAAATCCAGCCGTCCAAGGATTGATTAAATTAACCGTCGTTTCCAAATGTTTTCCGCCTTCGAGCATAAATTATCAGCGAGCTGCCAGTCAAGCGGCCACAGATGCAAAACGAGGAAAAAAGGAGAGCATTGACATTGGCAAATTAATAAAATTCCACTGCAGCGTGCCGAACATCGAAACAACTCTCGAAGTCGAGCCCAGCGAGGAACAAACTCATTCGCCGGTCTGAGCACGTTCGCTTCAAGTCCCTCGAACTCCAAAAGGCTCACATTCCACTCTTGATTACAGCGAAATCCTTAAGTGAAAATGTTAATTTTAGCTTCAAAATATCGAGCAGAGTTTATTTTGGAGTCGAATCCGACTGGGTCAAAGCCCTTGAAACTTCTTTCTTCTTCTTTGCTGCTCCGTTCTTCTCGAATCAGTTTTAAAATACCGAATGCAAACACATCGCTGCGAGTCTAAAAGCAAAGACGAAACATTCCACTTAATTTTTTGCGAGCAGGCGAATGGATATGAAACGATAAACGGAGATTGCGCTTAATATGCGGAAAGCAAATAAATATTTTCATATAATATTTAAAAGGCGCATCGGTGATGCGTTGATTCGGAGGCAGATGATTGTTCAGCAGATCGCGAACCTTTCCGAAGGAAACTTAAACAGTTGAAAATCAATAATTTAAAGTCGCTCGGCTGGAGTTTTGCGATGGTTCGAAGCACGAATGTTTTCGGGGCATTAAAGAGACTTAACACCAACTTTCCCGACTTCGGAGCTTATGAGAATGGCGTAATAAATTACTTATTGTCCTCGTAATTAACGGGCTCGGGTAGAATGGAAAAGTTTTCGCTTGCGGATACTGCGATGTGCGTCAGAAAGGGCAACTTTCACTTTGAAGCTCTCTTCATTCGACGGTCTGCTCCGCTTAACTGCAAGCAATTCTTCGTTGCTGACGGCTCAGTACAACAAACGACTGTCAAGGGCTCCTTAGTTCTTTTACGAAGTCTTGAAGTTTTCTCGAGTGTTGTCTAATTCCTATTCAACCCGAATGAGAAATGAGCATTAGCATTAATAAGCCGATGAAGCTTTTCTTCAAGCCCAACACTGGATGACTGCTAATCATGAAAAGTTTCTGCTTCCCCCTTCAACTTTTATATGAGGGACTTTTGTTAAATTTGTCTCATCTCGCGCCGTGACAATCCGCTTCATCAAAGTCAGAAAAGTTCTAAAAAAGTTTCAGGTGCTCTCGTTGCTTACAATGATTAAATAAAATTAATAATTCAAAAGCTCATGAACGGCTCCGAGACCGTTGCGTGGTGATGCTTTATAGAACAGAATTCAAGCAGCTCCTTGAGAAATTCTGGTGCTCCGGCTTCAGTATGTCGTTTGCGAGAAGGCAGGCAGCAATAAACTGTCGTGTTTATGTTGCCTCAGCTTCGCTTCGAGACGTTTCGAGATGCGAGAAATATGGTTTCAACTTTTCCGAGCCAGAAGATTCATTCGGGAGTGTTCGCAAGTTTGGTAGACAGATCGTTTTTGAACTAAACAATCCGCTGATTCATTGATGATCGTCAATAGTTTCCCTCGCATTCCAACCAAAGTTACGCAACGTGCGATCATCCAAATTGTTTTCTTTTAACGCTCGAAAACATCTCAGTTATTCGCTGTGATTTTTTCTTTCGCTCATTATTTTCTTCCAAGACTCCGTTGCACCGAGAGAAGTTTCAAAGGAAATCGACACTCGAGAAACGAGACTCGAGATTCATTAAAAGAACTTCTCGGTCAATTAGACTCGAATAAAAAAATTCTGGTGAAAAACGAGCTGAGCTGGAAAGTTTGCGAGCGCATCAATTAAAACTTTGCATAGAATAAGAGCCGAGGCGGAATGGAAAAACGATTCCGACAGGAAAAAGAATCTTAGGGGAAAAGACGAGACATTCCATAAAGTTTATTTTTTGAACAATCTCTTTGCTGAAACACATTTGAATCGCCAGACCGGAGCAAAGTTCGCCAGAGTCTGATGATGATTTTGCAAGAAAAAATTCACTGATGAGACTGAAGTGTGCTGAGCTCGAATTGTTAGGGCGACGATAACGATTGAAGCTGCGTTACCAAGGATTGCTCAGTCCAAGGACTTGAAATAAGCTTCCAACGAATTAAACTTTCTCGCTCATTAAAACGAAGTTTATTTTCGCACGAAGTTTATTTTCGCTCATGATTGAATGGCCATAAGCAATCATAATACACGCATAAGACGAAAGAGGCTTCAGCGATTCACTCGAGCCTTAGCTCATTTCAATGCGAAAATGGAAGAGGGAGAGTTAGGAGAGACTTCCGGCATCATTCGTTTCATCCATGTCGAATGTTTATGCAGTATTTGCGTTCCTTTGTGATTTATGATGCCTTCGGCGCGCCAAAGTCGTCCCCGTTGATAGACATAAATCTCGAAGTCTGCGAGGAAATTAAATAAATAAACGTCACAGTGCTGCGAAGACATCAAATGAGACTCTGCTCTGCGCTGTGCCAAGGCGAACAATCGCTGCCGCATAATCAATCTCGTAAATAAGCTGCTGGTTGTCGAGTTCAAAGCACTCTCTCGCTGTCGCCCGGTTTGTTATCTTTCCGTTCGAGAGATAGCAAAACTATTTTGGGCAATTAGGTTGGTTTTCTATTAATTATATTATCGGGATTTGCGGCCGTGCTGGCAGTAGTGTGGGCGAAATTACGTTTTGATTTAGCGAACGATGTCGGATCGATCGATTTCATCTTTCCGCTGGACGATTCCGAAAAGCAAATTACCGATGAATGGGAATCATAAATAATTTAAACTGCCGATAAAGCCTCTGATTGTCGCTACAACACTTAATTTGTTTCCATTTGCAGAAACCATGGCGCAAGTAATTACAGCTCGTCTGTCGCGCAACGACGCACAGCCCTGGGGATTCCGTCTGCAAGGTGGAAAGGATTTTGGAACTCCACTCGTGATCCAGAAAGTGAGTAAACATTTGAATTTCTTTGGCCGTGCAATGTCCACAAACTGTTTCTTGTCACACTTTATTGACGCCTCGAGACAAAATGTTTTGAGGAAAGAAAGTAGCAAAATGTTCAAACAGTGTTTTGTGGGTTGAAATCTTGTTTGATAATCCAACTTGTGAGTTGGAGTAAACGACGAACTGTCGTCAAGCGGTTTTCAGAATTGGCCACGTAAAAACGGAATTATACATTCACCTTGGGAGAATGAAGTGTGAAAACGTTTATGAGTCATCCGGAGATTACTACGGGTCTGAGGTAGAGATGAAATGTCTGAGGCAATCCTGCTTTATGGTGAGATCATAAAAGCATAAACAGAAAGAGAAATCTCAAAGATCGAGCAGGAAAATTTTCAGACGATTAACAGGAAAGGTGAAACAGTTTCGTGAGTGAGTTGAATTACATCCGGGACCTTCGAGCTTCTTGCTGATCACATCTTGTGATGACGATACATTCGAAGTCTCCCTTGAAACCTTCAATTGCTCTTCACTCAAGTCTGAAGAGTCTTCAATCAAAAGATCCGCGCAGCGACTTTGTACGGAGAGTGAAATATAAAATAATTAACTCGGACGTTGGGAAAGTTTCGTCTCTGATTGTTGCATTTCTGACAACATTGCTGGTTACGCTTTCAACTTCTGCCGCAATAAATTCGCTCAACGCGAGAAATTTGCAGTCATTTGGTGGACGAAGGAGGAGAAGACGGAATTGCGAGCAGCAACCGAAAGTAAAGTAATGGTCATTTAATACATCACTCTGTGGCTTCGGCCCAAGTTGGTTGCGATTCGTTAACAAGCCACACATCATCGTCATGGCTTTTCGAACGGCAAACATTCGGGTCGAAAGAAGATTTTCAATTTCCATTCCTCATCACCGAAACTCGAACCGTTGATCCTGAAAAATGTCTCAAGTTGCAATAAATAAAAATGCGAAGAAGAAACGAAGCTGACGGTTTGCTTCAAGACAAAGGCTGAGATATTGGCGTTTCATGCAAAGCAGCTGACAAGCGAATGCTCCAAGCTCCTTGTCAATATCGCGTTATCAACTCGCCGGAATTTCCCTCGATCAACACAGCTTTACTCGACCAGATGCGTCACACTCGACACGCAACCTGTCTACTTCACATTCCTTCTCACTCATCCAGAATGCTGAGACGCTTCGATGACTCATGCGCTCTGGAATGTGAGCTTGAATGATCCCATGCCGAAAAAATGCATTAATACTTTAAAATGGAAACTGATACTGTGCCCTTATAAGACGGGCGCATTAACGAAATGCTGTTCCAGCAAGAAAACGAGAGACAAGACTAGAATTAAAAACGGAGAAACATAAAACTTTATTGCCGGTTGATTGTTGCCAAAGAGCGAAGGAGGTGAAGAAGAAGGGAAAAAGGTAACAAAACAATAATTACAGATTGTTTACAAATAATTTATTGTCTGAGTTATTGCTTCGGTGCTCGGTCTCTTAAAGATAAATGCGACGACAAAACAGAAAGCGCAACTTTTGTCCTCAATCCGCATAAGCAAATTTCTCTCCCGCTCGTTCGGGAAAGCATTTACACTGATTAGAAAGACTGGGAGATTCGGGATGAGAGTTGAATCGTAAATCGAAACCCCAGCTTTTCCCCCCAGAAACTCACACGAAGAACTTTGCACTGAGTTGGCCTAGTTTCCCCTGGCTTCGATCTTCTACGGCGCCTAAATGATGAAGAATTTCTTGGCATAAGGGACGAAACGTCAGTTACGTTGCTTGCTTTTAGATTAAACTAACAATTACTTTTCAACTTTAGTGATTTCAGAAAAAAATCATTTTTATTGGTTGGTGACGTTACCAACGAACCCCAAAGCAGCAACGCAAAAAGTTATTTGGAGCAGAACATGCTGCATCTCTTGCCGATCTGTCGGCTTTATGACTAGACACGACCAACATTTCTCACTGTCGGGACAATCCCGCGTGGCTTTATCGAAGTTTTCATGCCTGTAGGTCCGCCGCTCACTAACAAATCGATGCTAGAAATGCGAGAGACGCAAATTCCGTTAAATCATGTTGGCAAAAGAGCGAAAAGAAATTCATTGATGATAAATTGCAGACAATCGGAATTTCCTCGACACTATGGAAGAAGATTGAATGAAGCAAAAAGAACCTTGAAACACTGGGGCGAGGAGACGACGAGTAGAAGAAATCCAAAAGCATTGACAAATCCATCAATCATGTTGGCTTCCTTGTTTTGCGCTCTTCATTCCAGTCGAACTCAGAATATCTTCATGGTGTCTGAGCTTGCGTGCGAAAATTTATTTCTCGCCGTTTGAGCAGCAGACAAAACAATTCTCAAGAAAAATTACCCGGCCTGCAATTCTTCTTGGACATTAGACATGGCAAAACACTTTTGTGTGAGGGAGGCGAGCGAGGCAACTCATTCACATCCAAGCCTTATTATCACGTCACGTTATCGCTCGGCCCTTAACGTTTCCGCTTTGTAGCTTTGCTTTTCTCTTTTAAGTATTTTTCCGCTCGTTGCAAGAATCGCAGAGGCGCAGTATAATTTGCAATAGACAAATGACTTCAAAAGGCTAAGGAGGTTCACTCGAGCTCTACTGAGTCGAGTTGGACTGTGGAAAAAATGAATCAGAACTTTTCAGTTCTATGAATGAATGCGAGCTCTCATTGCACTGTTTACTCATTTCCAGCACGATTCATTGGAGGCTTTGCTCACATATTTCGTGTGCTGGGATTCGCAAAATTTAATTTGCACACAAGAACGGCTTGAAAATATTTCATTCAGACTCTGCTAGCGAAATACTTTGTCAGAGGCACATCGTTCGATCTCGTACGTGTCGAGCTCGTTGAAATGGAAATTAAATTACAGTTCACATTGAATGCAAAGGCTCACATAACAATCGACAGTAAGGAGACAAGAAGAAATTGCGAGTAACGCTGCTCGTTGTAGAATTTTAAATGGAGCATTACTAGAAAATAGTGAAATATTGCTATGACAAAAAAATAAACCGAGCAGCAGAAAAAGTCTCGAGTCGAAGTTAAGACATTAAGACATTAAGCAGATCTAATGCGGACATTAGTCTTCGAATGCCGCAATTCTTTAAGGTTTTTTCTTGCTGCTATCCACGGCTTTTTAGCGGAGTCGGGTTGACCATTAAAGAAAAATGAGAAGAGAATTAAAGAAAACCGGTTGCGAAGTTTTTGTGCTAATTCAATCTAATTAATTATTTACTGTGGATTCTTACAAGGGAAACTGTTGCTGGCTAAAGTGTTTAGTTTACAGATTAAATTGAGTTTCACTTCTCTCAACAAATGCAAGACAATTAACGGCCCAATGCCTCAATGGAGGGAGTTTGCTCGGTAATTGACGATAATGAAGCAACTTGAAACTTCTGCTGTCAATGCGACGACGTTAGTCGAGATGGTAATTTTCTAATTCAATTATTGAGGTTCGAGAAGATTAAGCCTTTGAAAATGATAACCGTAATTCTGGACGAGTACTGAATGGATCTGATTGAAATGAAATTGACTCTGTACTTTCCTCTTTCATAGTGATATGTGAGCTGTTCTTATTCTGTTGAGTTTTGTATTGTGAATTTTGTCATGAGTGGAGCGAGGAAGATTTAATACAGAGTTCTTCGGAAGGGCTCAGATAAATCCAAAAATTTCTAAAGGTTTAGTCAGCAACGACATCGACCGTTAACTTAGTTCAACCGGCTTATTCTTGGAATATACAACTCTTACGTTTTTCATCCAGCAACAAACTTCAATCGAAATTTTAAATTAAAATTCTTGGAAACCAGAGAAGAATGCAAATTATCCTGCATCGAGCTTCTTCCGAGACCGAGACAAATTCAATAGAAATTTCATTAAAAACTCAATAGAACGAATCACACTAATGCTTTTAGTTTGCTATTATGCTAAAAGGTTTCATCGTCTTTATCTTCGTCTATTTGACGAATGGACTTCAGTCGTTTTCCCATTCGTCAAAAGCTGCCACGAAGTTCAACGTCTTCATCGTTCACTTGGGTATTCAAATGACATCTCGAAAGTTATTTGAGAAGAGGAAATTTAATGCAAAAAATCTTCACGTGGCCGCATCGCCGAACGACAAAATGTTTTCCGGTGAATTAAAATCACATGCACCGAACATGAATAATTCATTTGCGAAACATTCAGCAAACATCGAACTCTTCTTGTTCTTTTGACAAGGTGAACGCGAACATTTAAATGCAATTTAATTCCGTGAAATGCAATTTGTCCGCTCGCTTCTGGTTTCATTCACTCGTTCGATTGCCTTTTTTCGGCGAGAACTTGGCTCGCTCGCTTTTCGGCTCCGTGCTTGATTTCCAATCGGAATTAAATTGCTCAGCGTGCACTTTCCTTTGTTTTCAGCCCGCACTCGGTCGAAGTTTAATGCCTCGAAATCGAACGCTTCTCGCTCGAGAGCTCTTTGTGTGATTGCCAACGATCAGTTGGGACATCATTGCTTTTTCCTGCTATTGAATATTTTACGAGTCATTGAAGTGGATAAAGCTATTATGATTTCAAAAAGATTATCGGATTTGCAGTAGTCTGCTTTTAGGATGAATCGAAAGCAAGCATTGCTTGCGAAATGCTCTCTCGAGATTGCAATGAAAGTGGAATTGTTATTGGGAGATGAGTGAAAGCGATGTCGATGAGTTCGATAACATTCGGTCATGAGATAAACTTGTTGTCACAACACTGACGCTCATGCATACGATGCAGCTCGAGTGTCAATTCGAATCAGATTGCTGCTCCTACCGACGAAAATATGCAATCGAGTTTGTCGCTAACCTTGACATAATCTTAAGCTCATTATAGCCGGAGGCGAGGAGCAAGGGTAAAAGCCTGTTGAGGCGACAGAAAGAATTCGAGCAAGAGATCGACGAACCAAATAATTCTTTCGCTTGTTTCTTCGGTGAACTCTAAAGAAGAGAAAAATAATTCTCTTGCAAATCTTCTTCGTCTGCTGGCCGGATTAGGAAGCAAGAATTTTTAAGTAATTACGATCTTCCTTTCGAGGAAAATTTGCATTTCGAAAAGAAACGTCGGAGCCGGGCTAACGACAGTTGAGTGGATTAAAACTCATGGCTATGAGTCATCAATCTCACCTTTCCTGTGTCAAATTGATTGCTTCATTATTTGTCTATTCTTGGATGGAGTTTTAATTGGCTCCGATTACAGATTCGAGTGAGTGTCAATGAAAAGTGAATCTTTATTAATTAACGCATTCGATGTCATCGGCGTGACATCACGATAAATTGAATGTTCCGCTCCGTCCTATCGATGTCATCGTCAATTAAGAGAGAATGTTTGATCGAAGATGCTACTTTTAATAGGCAAGGGAGACAAGAAAGCCACACACGATTTCATTTCGTATTCATCGATTCCAAGCAAGAAGAAGGAAAACTTTTTTCTACTGAATCATGTCCATGGAATTTCCAAAACTAGACACTCACTTTAATGCGATTTGTCGCTGATGAAACCGAAAGCTAATGGTCGTAAACAGCGACTCTTTAAATGCGAGCCCAGAGACACGAGTAGACAGACAAATGCTGGCAATTTACATACGCTTAAAATTTCTTTCAACTCCTCGTTCGTCGACTAAAGAGTTACTGGATAAGTCATAGCCAGAAGACAAGCAAGCTTTTGATCCGCACAAAGCAGCTTGAAGGCTTTAACTCATCGAGCTTGAGTTCAATAACAACAAAACTGATGAAACAGCAACACTCGCGAGTTGTAATCGCATCGGTCTGCTGTCCAAAGTATTTCCATTTGCTGCATTGCGCTGTGAAATCTCGCAGAGTCAAAATGACAAAACGGTAAACTAAACACTTAAGTCTTAAGCACAAAAATTGTTGTTTTGATAAGATGCTTAATGCCGCTTTAGATTGTGTCTCTAATGACTTTACTTTTCCTTCAGAGACTGAGTCGCCGATTTGAAATTGCTTGACCGCTTTATGGATCATTAGAGAGAAAACGAAGATTGAATGGTTCGGAGAACTGCAGCAATATCGCCGTCAAAAATTGCGGGACAGTGAAATCGTGTGGAAGTTTGGTAAATGATTCTCGTCGTTATTAGAAAAGTTATTTTGAGAATCGGGTAATTTATGATTGATATCAAAGGCTCAAAGTTCTCACCCAGCGTGGTCTCCATGCTGGACGAGTTTGCCTGACTTGAAGAAAAAGCACCGTTGAAAAATGTCAAATTCGTTCGCCCGCAAAAACAAGAATGAGTGATGTCGAGGAGCTGCTCCGTCTCACGCTCGATACGCAAAGTTTCACGCATCCGAAGGCGGCGAAACGTTCATTTTTCACTAGAAGCCTCTCAGATTTTCTTTTTGTATTCCACTTTGCGGAATTATGAAAAAATGTTACAATTTTTCATCACAAATTTCTTTTTGATGGCGGTCGCGTCCTCCACACAAATGCGAGCTCCTAACGTGTGGCTTATATCCACTTATAACGGAGTGATCTCTCGTCAGATTTTTGGCTTCCACATCGAATGTTTGTTCATCTTCGTCTTGATACTTCTTATTGTTTGCTTCTCACATGCATCTCGTCTTCCCTTTCAGCCTCAAGGATAGTCGAGCCAGCGTTATGAAATTTATATACTCGAGACTCAAAATTGTTTCATTGAGCTTTATTGATTTTTAATCAACTCGGATATTGGCAATAAAATTGATTTCGTATAGAAATTGATTTTTTATCGACGAGAAACTTCACATACATAAGCAGCAGACGCGCCAGCCTCCTTGAACACGTTGCATCATAAAGACTGTCGAGTTACACAATTAAAATTTCACATGCAAAAACAACATGGAGCGTACACAGGAAAAACTAATAAACTTTAACAACGCGTGACGATGTCTGCAAATTAAAGTGTTTGGATGGAGATCGAATGCAAATCATGTCACGTCTTGATACCGGATCGGTTTTACTCAAACAACCCTTCGCGTGTTACGCAAGCTAAACGATCTGGAAACGCTCGTCGGCGTGGGCTGTCTCGTCGGTTTATTTTCCTTTGTGTTCCCGGTTCAGAATGAGGAGAAATGTAAACACAACTTGCGTTGATGGCTTTAGTTCGCTCTCGTCGACAAGAAAATCAGATGAGAAGTAAAGATAAAACGGCAAGAGACGTTCAACAAAGAATTTTTCGAGGAATGTTTTGGCAAGTCGATGGGCTTTTTCGCCTACTGGAGATTCGTGTGCAAACTGAATCAGCAGGTTTCTTGAAGTTTCGTGTGGGAGAGCTGGATTAATTTGTTCAGAGGAAGTTTCAACTGAGTTCACGTTCAATGCCGTGGATTCGGTAAGAAGATTGCAAGCAGGTCGATTTCATTATTTGTGCTAGATAAATGATTGCTTTAAGGGACTGGCATGGTTTAATTAGTCTGCAGTAGGGTAATTCAATTGAGGCCATAAACAAAGTCTCTCCTCTACTTCAAGCTTAAGACAATTCTTAATTTTCACGTTCTAATAACGAAAAACTTTTCACATTTTCCCCGAATTGTTTTTCTCTCCTCGAACGCCTTCGGTCACTACGGTCGATGTGGTGCCAAGAAAAATGTAATTCAGCGATGAGACAACCAGCGCAAGAAGAAGGAGAGCAATTGAGTAACTTCGAGATTTCTCGCTCGCTTGCCTTCTTGCTAAATATTTCGATCGCTAGACAGCTGACTGACGATGGGCCTTACGTAACGCGCTCTCGCGAATTTTTTGGACGAATCTCAAGTTTCTTATTCATTCTACGATTGCTACAAAGGAAAATAATTTTCTGCTTGAGATTCAATGAAAAAGTTTTTTGTTCAAGTTCAATGAAGACAAAGTTGTCAACCGAAGAAAAAGAAATGAGGAAGCGTATGGAAAGTCCTTGAGAGCGTATCGAGTAACAATTTATCCATTGCCCGTTGTATCGCCTGCACGTTTCCCTCGTAATCTTTCCAGTTTTCGTCTCGGCCTTAAAACAATATGAGAATTTATTGAGCGGAATGCATTGCTCAAATATTTGCGAGACAAACCGGGCTCTCTGTTGTGACTGTCGCTGTCTCGTCGTGTTTGCGGCCGCGTTTTGAAATTTATTCACGTTTAACATGTTTAATTGCAAGAGGCTTGAGACTTGTTTGCTGTCGCTCGCATCCCTGACTTTGCTAACTGAATTATAAATTTTTCATGCTTAAACATTTTGTCATCGTCGACGCTTGTTGGCTTCAGACACATTAGCAATCACACATGCAGAATCATTGCAGCGATAATCCCATCGTCATACGGTGATTGTTGGGCGAGGCTTTGGGGAGTTCGCTTTCAATATTTGCGCTCGGCTACAATGCGATTCGAATAAATTGCAGCAGTTGTGTGGTGACAGAGCTTCACTATCCGCTCAGCTAATTGCGACACTTTTACATTTCAATCTGCCGGGGAAGCGTAACATGCAATTTCCATTAGCAAAGAGCGAGCTAATCGATATTACGAAACTGCCAATGAAAGTTAGTGAAGCAAATTCTAAGAATTTCATTCAGCTGTCGTTCCTGTCGCCAGTTACTGCAGTTTTCTTTTTCGAACTGCATCCGACGGAACTCATTGAATTACTTTCATTGCGAGCAACTTTATTATTCCTGCGAAAGAAAATCCCAACTCTGACTTTTCAATTCATTTCGCATGGCGCCGGAATGTGACATCTTTTGAGTTAGTCAGTTGCAAGGGAGCCGCAAAAATAGGATTTAATCCTGCTGAGACAGTTGTGGTTGCTGCTCGACGAGAATCTCGAGTCGAGATGAAGCATTTCGTTTTATTTATCAATTTCGTTAACAAATTTACAAGCATGCAAGCACTGAAGACGCCGCTTTAGAAGTTAAAAGAATGTCATGTGCAGATCAATCGAATCGATTTCTTGAGCGTTCGATGCCACAGTCGAAAACGTGCTGTTTACCCTTTGTGAATAATGAAATCTCTCGCGGATCTGACATCACGGTAGTAATGTTATTAGGCAACGAGTTCTCAAGAGAGACCGAATCCAACGTTGCGAATAAATTTGCTTTCCTCGCCACGTCTCGAAGTGAAAATGGAAATCGCAAACAGAAAGATTTCTTTCTGCTCTCGATCCGAAAAATGGAAAACAATAATTCACGTTCGGAACTGTAAATGTCTGCGCTTGCTCCCCTGAAGGCTTTAGTTCAGTCATTTAGCTTTATTTTATGTTCTCGATTGTGTTTATTGCCACAATTTAATTTCATTTATTAATCCCATTTCTCTTTGAGTGTTGTTACTTCCAAGTTCTTGTTTGCAACTAAGAGATTGGATGCTCCTTGAAGGATGAAATAATATGCATGCGAGATGTTTGATCAGCTTTATATTCAAGTATTTTAAAGCATCGAATCCAAGCCGCTGATAATATTGAGCGCTCAAGCAATCGACATTGTCTTTCGATCGCAAACATATTTGTTTGATTTCCCGTTCGCCTGTTCGCCGACTAATTGAACTCGCAATTAATATCCCACTTGAACATGGTCGTTAAGCATTCGCTTTCGGTTATAAATCTGGTTTCTGTTTAGCGGAGAGCTGTAGGGAAATACGATAGAACCCGCAGCTTTCACAAGCTAAAACAAAGTTGCAGGAATTAGTAAATTAAATTGTTTCGTAGATCCAGATGCTTCGTACAACTTTTGCTCTTCTATCAACACCCATTGAGAAATTGAATTAAAAGTTTGCGAGGAATTCTCGCTGCAGTTCGCTCGAAACTTCCCTAACGAAGTGAAAATTTCTCTGATGGTTTCCTTGTTCTGATGCTCGCGTAAACTTTCTGGCGGGAAACTTTCAAGTTAGAGACTTAAACGGGAAAATAATTCATGACGGGAAACTTAATTACACGCTGCGCGCTTTCGAGGGAAATTTGACGAGTTAAAAAAGCACTTCAGAGATCAAAGCTCTCGTGTAACGAAATCCATTTCATTAAAAAGCGATTTGTGAAGCTAGCGATAAGAGAAGCACAGAAGAGCAGCTAGATAAAATGCTTCGCGGCAAAACTCTTGCCTTGATAACTTTGAATCACGATTGAACCGAAAGAGAGAAACGTAGTTGCGACTTGGCTCGTATGAATCACTTCACAATCTTCGCTGGAATCCGCGCTTACTAATTCACACGTCGACTGTTATTTTGTCGTGCTCACTTGATCAAACTTATGACGCAATGGTTTCGTCGAAACCGAAAGTATTTTCCTAGAAAATTGTTGCAACATGCGTCGTCATCCGGCAAATTCCTATTAAAGCCATGACGAAAATGATTGGGAATCGCCAAGGAAAAGTTTCAGCTCGACGCTTGCTTTAGCGCTTAACGAGATTAAATTGAGTTTATCGAAGTGCGTTAATTGGTTTTGTGTTTAGCTTCGAGCGTCATTAGGAAGGAAAAGTTATTTTCCCTCCGCTTGGAGCCGAAATGGATCGTAATTGGGGTCGAGGGGGTTCGTGGAAAGCGGTCGCCGCAGCTTGGCTCAATTAATCAACATTTTTCCTTCGCTGATCTGCAGCGATTGATAAGAATTTATTGCACAACTTTTAGCTAAGGTCTCGGGGTGTGACCGGTAGAATTCACGAAATCGCGAGCGAAAAGTGATTTATTGGCCGTTTGACGCTAATAAATTAACTCACACACTTCAATCTCCAATCACGTTTCCCTCGCTCGCCAATCGAACTGCATAATTAAATTCCTCGCAGTTTATAATTTTATTTGTTCGCCGCACTCAACAATGGCTGATATTTCACGCTCGCTCCGCTCATTACCAGGCTGAAAATCGATACGATTCGAACAAGTTCATGTTGGCTATTGCGGTCTGCTCCGTGTTGTCAGATTTGCGCGCGTGCATTTCTACGTCTGTTGATGGCATATCAGTTACCAACTAATGAATGAAAAAAGCGTCGTGTGACGGAAAGTGGGCGAGCGCTTTTTACGAGTATAATTAATCACACTCTGCGATGTTTGTTGAATGAAATCCCTGCAATTTGCAGCGCGTTATTCGATAGCATGGAAAAATGCTGCAGCAACAATGTTCCATTCTACAGTATCAACAGACGTCAACACGTTTCAGCGTCAATTCTTGGAATCATTATGATGTCGAATCGATAAACGCTCGGCTGATATTCGCCGCCGACACGAGCGGAGCGCAAGACATTCACCGAGCGGAATAATTACAACATCATCGGATCAAATCGATGAAGGTGTCAGTTCGAAATGTTAATTCCGCAATAAATTATGTTCGATTCTTGTGTGACAAGAAAATTGTGATTGCACATACGAGCGAGAATGTTGCACAGCTTGGGCTCGGCCGACAAGTTGACACATGAGAAGCCCGAAAGTGAATGGAAACTAATTGCGTAATTATTCTTGTCTCTCCTCTCTAGGTTAATACAGGAAGTATTGCCGACAATGCTGGACTTAAAGCTGGCGACGCTGTCGTTCGCATCAACGCGACTGACCTTTACAACCTCCGTCACAAGGACGCGCAAGATTGCATCGTCAAGGCTGGCCCATCCTTCGAGTTGGTCGTTCAACGGTTAGTCTCAGTCACATTTATATTTGCATTTCATTTGATTGTCTTTCTTTATAGTGGAGGAGCCACATGGAAGCCTTCAGTCACACCACTCGGTTCAGCAGCTCCGTCACCGATTCCCGGAAACTATGCTCCCGTAACAAAGACTTCGCTGTCTGCCAACAAGCAACAAGTAAGCAATTTCGGCAGCGGACACAATTCTGCGGCGAGACCCTTCGTAAATGTTGAAAACTCTAAACATCGAATCATTTCTCATGTATTCTTCACTTTGCAGCAATCGCCAGGTGCACCAGTTCGCACTATCGGTAACAAGCAGTACAACACACCAGTTGCCATCTATAGCGATGAATCCATTGCTGAATCCTTGTCAAGCCAAGCGGAAGTTCTTGCCGGAGGCGTCTTGGGGTAAATATGAAGCGACGCACTGATCCCGAAGGTTTAGCTTTCGAGGTCAGCCGATAATGTCAAGATTTTTATTTCGTGATTAACAAATCATCCTACGCACATAAATTCTGCTCTCTACATCGTTTGTCCTCTTCTCTTCCTCTAGCGTCAACTTCAAGAAAAACGAAAAAGTTTACAATCCCGAAAACTCGGAAGTGCTGAAAGCACTGCAAGAGAACGACTCGGAACCGGAACCAGGTAACGATGAAGGTGGAAATGAGGCCGCAGATGATAATGCGAGGGTTGCAGTCGACGACGACGATCGCTACTCGCATTATTATGCTCTGGCATATATGTTGAAGCTCTTGAATAGCGGTGATGGAAACGGATCTCTGTTCTCGAATGACAAATTAATCGAGTAAATCGCTTTTCAATGCACACTTCGTCAACTTCTCCACTCGTGGGACGCTAAGCATGAGAAGGGAAACACCATCAACACGCATTAATCATTAATAACTGGAGACTCAAGTTCGTGAGGCACAGCAAAAGCATTTTCACGCCACTTCCTTCATTTCTCATAACTTCTGCTGCTAATCAAAAAGTTAATTTCACTCTCTCATGCGTTCACGTCACGTCCACCAACGAACGAGGCTGGCCAGAGCAGTTTTCAGTCAACTGCCAGCCTCTCCTAGCTAGTCACAACGTTTCTAGTCACAAATGCCAACTTATCTATTGAGATTGGACCGTAAAAAATTTATGACAGAAATTTATTTTTATCCTTCGCTTTAAATCAAAGAAACCGAAGGCAGCTCCAGGCAAATTAGGAATTATATCTATTTTTGATAATAAACGTTCCTCCAAAGAAATATCGCTGTTCGTTTTGTCTTCACAAAATGTGGCTCGGGAGATGGGAAAACTGAGAATTTATCATTTCGCGTTACTTTGTTCTCCTTCATGTTTTCATTTCTTCCACTTCATCCATGGAATAAAAAGGATCTGCAGCGGAATCATAAATCATTTCTTGTTTAAGCTTTTTATGCTCATGCTAATGTGTATTTATACATTTTGTCACAATTAGTCCAAAGGTAAAGCGGAGTTCCGGTTGCTAACAAACAGCTGCGAGCGGTTCAATGAACAAACAAGCTTGTCACAGAATGCGAAATCACTTTCTCGACTCATTTTATATGGAATCATTTGTGACACAACTGGTGCAGTAATCTTCTCATTGAAACATCTTTGTTAAACTCTTTACACTCGCACAGCAGGCAATGTTTTTATGAAAAGCTCTAAAACATATCACTTGCAGTCGCTGCAACCAAGTCACGAAGAGTCGCTCTTGTAATTAACTTGCGAGAAACTTTATCACATTCGACGTGAGAATTTTGAGCTTCGAGGCGACCAGAAGATTCAGAATTTGTTCCCAATGAAGAAAAAATGATGTAGATAAAATATGAAGCTTCAAAGCTGCGTAGACTTTGTTCGGAATTCATTTCATGTGCTGCATTTTCAAATTGAGTCACATGATTGTTTGCCATCAGTAAGAAGAAAATTATTCGATTTCAATATATATATTTAAATATGTTTGTGTACAAACTCGTGACATCATTGACGACTGACCTTTTCTAACTGCTTGAGTGTCCATTCAGGAGATAAATTAATGATTTCTTATAAACAATAGTTCATTGAAGGGAATCGTGTCTTCATTCAACTCGCAATATCACTGAGAAATTTACACTGAAAACGAAGAAATACGAAACATCCATCATCCATTGCGCTCATGTTCCGATGAAATTCACAATCTTTCTCTCGCCTTCTCGAAAACCTGATATTTTTATCATAAAGTGAAACCAACAACACGATTGGAAATTCGAGGGCGATGTAAGAGAATTAACAAAAGAATCATGCAGAAAATCGATAAATTATTTTCCTTTCTATCTTCTGCCGGGGCTCATTGTTCGAATTAATCAATTAATCATTTTCAATCGAGAGACTCTCTATTACTACAACATAACTCGCTCACAATTAATCCTATTTCACTTCTTATTCACTTTTGGAATCAAATAAAAATTCAAACCGTAAAATATTTGGCCTTGTGGAAAATTTAACTAATCTAGCTGAATCGCCATCAGCTGCGCCATCAGCTTATCAACAGCATACTCATGCTCCACAACAACAGCAAAGCTATGCTCCACAACAACAGCAACAACAGCAGAGCTACGCTCAGCCGCCATACCAACCACAAGGAGTCACAAAACATGTACACGCTCCAGTTGACAGACCTATCAGTAACAACAATGGTGGTTTACCCGCTGGGCAAAACATTTGCGCCGATTGCGAGCGTCTCATTGTGTAAGTGTTGATAAATCCTGTCTCATTGAAACTTCAGACGAGTGATGATATTTTTCGAACAAGTTATAATTAATTGGATGCGTGAAAGCGAGAGAGTGAAAGGGGTAAATGTCATTGTCTCCTCTGTCATTAACAATCATCTCGTCTGTCGAGGGAAATCATTCATCACGTTTACACACACCGTCATCGTGAAGCGATAAACTCTATCCAGTCATGCCTACGTTTACAGTTTCCACTGCGAGTCGATAATCCCTGTGCTGTCTCAACTTCAAGCTCAGCTGCACGTCTAAGTTCATTTTTTAAAGCTCTTGAATTGTTTCGTCAAGTCATCTTCTCTTTCTTTATTTATTCTGTGAACCCTTGGCAAACTCAATGTTGAACGATTGCGAAAACGCATTTAGCTGGATCGAAGTTTTACTGGCGCCAGAGCCACGCCATCGGAGGCAGCGCTACTTCCGGCCACACACCTCGTCCATTGACTCCAAGCTACCAAGTGATTCCCGACGACCGAATGGGGCAGACGCTTCAACAGAACTCTTTGGCACCATCTGCAACTCACAGACCATCTCTTCCCGTCCAACAGCAGCAGACAAAAGTCAATTCAACAACCATTCAAACTTCATCCAACGATTCGGAAGAGTAAGGAAACAAACATACATTTAATGACGATTGTCGTTAGTCACAAAGTTGTGTTCAACTGAAACTGCTTTCAATTGGATAAACCTCCGTCTGGAGTTGGAAAAACTCAACCGAGAGCTTCAAGGTTTCCCAAACTTGTTTTAATGTTTTGACGCCTTTCAAGTGGATTCATGAAAAGTTCAAAATATGCCACAAAACACATTTTGAGATTTCAATCGGAGTTGATGTGAATCAGTTTTCCATGAATTCATTCGTTTTACGTTTCGTACGTGTATATAAGTTGGGTCCCGTTTATTCCCAAGTCCCTCATTGAAAGCTTTGTACCGGAACTTATGGTCAACGCTCCCTTTTCCCAGCATCCGACCAAAGCGTTGTAATATATTTGCATGTTTCAGTGTGTATGTGTCATTTCAAAGTCAAATCAGCAGCATCAAACAGGAAAATTGTTCGGAAAATAACAGAACTCATCATCATCACGATTGTTCTTTTTATGCTAATCACGACAATCACAACTCTTCTCTCTTTTTCGACGCCACCATCGCCGACACAGTGGTGTTTTTGTGAGAATTAAGGATAAGAATCTCCATGTTGAATGTTTCAAATGCGCAACTTGCGGCACAAATCTGAAAAATCAAGGTTACTTCAACTTGCACAATAAATTGTATTGTGACATTCATGCACGCATGGCTGCCTTGAACAGTCCTCCGCCCACCGCCGCCGCAAACGGTTTGGTTCCCGTCACCTTCCAACCGTAAGTAGGAAATGTTAAATACTTTAATTACCTTTGGAACAGCAAGGCGTGATAAAGCTCAACTAAGTGCTGTTGAGCTTCGTCCAGTAGTTTTATTAAGCTCATATATATTAGCAGAATCAACTAAAAGACGTCATGGAATGTTCAATGTCTAGTGAAAGCTTTAAAGTTGGCTACAATTTCTGACGAAATATTTTCTCCTCTCTCCGATCAATCAGGAATAAAAATGTCGGCGCTAGCGCTATCTCGTCCGCTTTGAATGCTCATGCTGGCAATCTGAATGGAAATGTGAGTAACGAGTCTCTATACTTTCACGGAATATGTTTGACTTGTTCGCTTTTATTCATTCGTGCATTCATTTTGTATGTTTGTTCGCTGGTCGAAGCGAGAGCAAAGAGAGCTTTAGCATAAAAGCTCTCGGCTAATTACGAAAAATAATTATCATGAACTTAATCCACATTATCTGTGTCTGCCAAAGCTGTTACTAAACTTTGTTTTATTTTACGCCATAAAATTAAACCTCCAGTGTAACGAAAGCGAAAGCTGCAAGCCAATCCTAAAGAGCAAGGTCAATGACGATAACAATAACATTATTTATGATAATCGCTGCACATCATCCGAGACGGATTGCAGCAGTTTGTCGAGTTCCGACAAGGAGAACGACTCGAGGCCGTCGTCGTCTTTATACGGTAACATTAATAAAAGCGAGACGCTGAAGAAAGCCTCAGGGGAGAGCTTTCAGTACCGAACAATGAATGGAAGCGTAATCAGGAGCGTAGTTCCGCCTGGAAAAGGCATCAAGGTAGATTACAAGGTAAGTGTGTTCACGTGTTCACTTTGCTGCTATGATTGTTGTGTTATTAGTATCAAGCTGGTTGAATAACTATGAGGAGCTCCGATTCTAAATTTCTTGCTTATCTCTTTTCCAGGCTCCATCGAACTTTTCGGCTCCAAAGCCGTTCTCTTATTCAGCTCCAAGTGCAGGAGGCCCACCGATGGCTGGTCCGAAGAGTCCTTCGTCCTATCCACCACCATCGCAACAGCAATCTTGGGCTCCTTCGCAGCCAGCTTGGTCGCCTCCGTCTGCTGTCGCTCCAGCCGTTCCTAAGCCGGCCGGACCCGTTCAAGGTGCTTATTAATTCACACATTTATTTTATTCGAAGCACACGCATTTCGCAATCCTTTCTTCTTTCATCGATATATTTCGAGATATTTTCCTTATCAAACTACTCAAACCCATACACACACAGTTGATCGATAAATATTTTATAATAGAAATTAGGCTTTGAAAGGTCCAAGCTCATAAGGCTGGCAAATAGAAAACCTATTTATTTATTTATTTAACCGCACTGTCCATCATCGTTACAAGGCTACAAGCATTGTTAACTTGTTTTCGTATCGATGGATGTCTTGATGTTTCTCCCTTAATGTTCTTTTGTCTTATTAGTTGTTGTCTGGTTAATTAGATAAGAAATTGTTGTTGAATGTTAATTAATCTTGTTTGTATCGCACACGCAAATCCACACACCGAAATTTACTGGCTCGCCATAAACTGCCCACCAATGATTAAATGTTTAGCGAGCTTCAACAAGAAGCCGGCTGGATTCAACCCGAAAGGTATGGACAAGTGACAAGTGTCGCTCTTTAGTCAAGCTTTATTACGCAATTAGAGGCTTTTTGGGGAAAGGCAGTCAGGCTAATGAACGACGATGGATTCGACTTGAGAAGGGATTTCCACTGTTGACGGAAATTAAAACGTACAAGGAATTAAGTGAAGCCATTTTGCTCAAATGGAACCTTTTTAATGACAGTTTATAGCAGCGTCCTTCAGTGGCGAGTTTGTGCCAAATGAACGCTCAAATAAGAAAACCTCTCGAGTCACGATCGTTTCAGAAAAATCCTTCTCAGGCTGAAGTCATCGTCAACCCTCATCCCGAATCACTTTACATAAACCTCGAGCGAACACAAACAAAAGGAAACTTGAAAACAACAGAACAATTGTGGAAGCGATACTTTGTTGCCGCTTTTCCATTGTGCTCTGCGAGATGAATCTGCAAATTAAAATTTCATGGTGGAGGTTCTTATGTGCTTTTTGCCTCACACAAACTGTGACTGCGACAGTAAAACTTTGTCGTCACTTAGTGGATCGAAACTAGCAATTAGAGAATGGAGACGATTTCCCCTTATTATCCATAGCAAGCTTGTATCAAAATCGATTTCCCTTTCGTCTTTATGATCTAATAAAATTTGAAAATTGAACCAGAATCAATTTTTCATATACTCGACCTGAGTTTGCAACTTTAATCGATTTCGAGTCTTGTCTTCGGGCGGATCTGTTCTAGCCTGCTCCATCTCAATGTTCCTCCATTGAACCGCTTCAAGGATTTTCCAATCTCAAGCTCATTTTATCGTAATTGCATCAATGCATTGCATCTTCCACGAGTTCAAGTGAGTAAACTGCCTGATGTGATTTGTTTTCCTGTCGAAGTTTTCTTTTTTGCTTTCTGTTCATAAAATTGCTGTAAAAACAATTTTTCGTTCACATTAAACTTTCATTCTTATGTCTCCTCCGAATCGTCGTTGAGACATCTAAACTGTAAGAGCTGAAGCTCTGAAAAAATTTCAATTTCCCGATTCGAGCACTTGCTTAGTTCAATTGTGAGATTACTAAAAGTTTCTTTCGGTGCCGTCAAAGTTTTATATCGATGCGAAACCACAAATTTTCTAAATTGCACGGGTAGGATTGCGCTCGAACTAACTGAAGCATTCAGGGAATTATTTGTTAGTATTGTAACGAGTAAATTTGTTCAATGTTGATCCTGAAAATCGTTTTCGTTTTGTGTAACTCACGAACCCTTTTGGATTTGAGGCACATGTTACGTAACTCAAGATAATGCCCATTCCACATTCCCCTGTACATTTGTCGATGTTTGCTGCCGGTTCAAGTAGAGGCTCGAGGCTTTCTTCCTCGTTATTCTCACACAAAAAACTTAACATTCGCACGAGACAAATGAAAATCAATATTTGCTCCAGAATTTTCCGCCCTAAAGCGAGATGAAAAAAAATTGATAAACAGATAAACACGCTTGGAGTGGTGAGCTTTGCCTGAACAACCTACTAACGCTTATTCTTTTCCGCTTTTCTCTCTTCTTTGCTTTTGAATGTCGAATGGTTTGGAATTAATTTAAAACTTTGACTGACTTTACACGACTTGGACATGACACGACTTTTCACTTTACCGACCTAAACCTGAGAAGAATTTATTGATATTGAGAAATGTAGCGGGACGCCGCGAGACACGAAAGCCCGAGAGAAAAGAGTTGAAATTTATGTTGCAAGCGATTCGGAGGAAGAGTTTGATCCGAAGGACTTGGTAAACATTGCAAAGCCACCGCCATCGAATTTCATTTGGCCACCTCCTAGCGAGGAACAGAAAGTTCCGATCGCGGCTCCCTTATACACGGCGCCACCCGAAACCCAGCGTATGTCTGTCAAGCCATGCGCTTATCGGCCACTCGAGAAACCTCAGCAGCGTTTGGTTGTAGCGAGCGTCTGTAAAGCGGAATCACAGCAAACTGCATCAACCGAGTATGAGTGTCTAAATGTCGACTGTAATGTAATCGTCACAACATCAACTTCTAATGCATCATCAGAGTCCGATTACAAGATGTATCAAACACAAAACAATCACTACGCAAACATGTTTGAACAGACGAAGGAGGTTGACGATGAGGTTGAAGAAATTAATCAGAGTTCAAACATTGATATGCGTAAAACACCGTCGCCCATCATTGAGCTTCCGAAACCAATTAAACGTGTTGAATTTGTAGAGCCTGAACCAGACTACAAAGCTGAGACTTTCTCGAGCGTCTTTTCTAATCGCAAAGAGACTTGGCAGAAGTTGACGTCAAGCACTCGAGTAGAAAGACGAGAGGAGACAGTCGAGGCGACTGACGACAATCCTGACAACTCGGATGAAGATCAGAACAATGAAGTTCAACAGCAACAGCAGCAAGAGGAAGACGATGCAGAGGAAAATGACGTAGAAGCTGAAATCAAGGGTCAGCATGTTGGACCGCATGATGGGACTTACTATCAACTGCCACCGTCTAACATCCCTCAGCCGACGCCAAAAAAGTACTTGACTGACTTCCACAAAGCGCTCATCACAACTTCTGAGCGACCTTACAGCATCTTCGACTTGGCACCAACGCCTGAACCAAAACTGCCTAACTTGGACTTTTACGAGGAGGCGGTTCGCGAAGCTGAAAAGTATCCGATCGAGGAAGAGAAGCCAAAGAAGGTTCCCAAAGAAGTTCCCAAGTTCGAGGTCAAGACAAATAAGCATGACATCGAGTTTCCCTACGACGACGAAGATGTTCGCAGGGGAAGTTTAATCGCTTCTATGATGCGAACAGCTTCTCCTAAACCTGTCGAGTTTGTAAAGTCAAACATCATCGAGGAAATTCAACTTCCAGACGAAGCGGATGCCTATTTCCCTCCTGAAATATGCATGCAGCCTCACGAGCCTTACGGCGATAATGTTCCGCACCGGACAAAGTCACCATTCGTCGGAGCTTTGACGCTAGGACCAGATCGTCCGTACACCCCATTCGGTAGAGAAATAATGTCTCAACTGGCAATGGACTTGCCCGCAGACGCTCCTAAGATCACTTTCTCAAACGCCTTACGTACAGCGCCTGATGATTCTTACGAGTACGAGCCTATCGAGTACACTGCTCAAGTTTATGAACGAGTGGCGGAGGAAATTGAAGCAGACCAAGAAATTAAAGAAGTTAGTTCGAGGTTTGCGCATGTCAGCTCGCCGCTTCCTCGCTCATATCCTGAACCTTTCAACGCTACGATCCAGCCATGGTCAACAGCCAGCGAGCAAATTCATGAAAATTCTTACACCGACTCTATGAGCGGACATGAATCTCTTGAATGCCAAGTCAGCGAAAGCCGTCGGTGCAGCGAATTCCAAAGGAGACGATCAAGTGTTGCACAGCCAAATGCTTGCGACAGTCGTCGATGCAGTCAAGGACAATGCGGAAATTGCGAGAATTGTCGATGCAAGGGTCAACAGAGCCGTCGAACAAGTCAAGCTCAATGCGACAATCGTAGATGCAGCGAGGCTATGAAGCCGATTTCGGATCTTCTTAAAACTAAAGTTAAAGAGGAAGATGAATTCGATCCAGACAAGCCAAATCCCAATGCTCCTTATCCGCGACGGTCGCAGCCATCGCCATTTGAAGGAATGCAAGTTAAGGTTACAAATAAAATGACATCGGGCTTGCATAAGCCAGACGAAATTCCAACTTATCAGAGAAAATGGTTCAACTTGCCCACTCAAAATCCTCCGAAGACACCAGAGCCCGAAGAGTTGCGCGAAAATGTTCCGATTGCTTTCCACGACTGGCCGACCAGTCAGAACGTTTCAAGAAGAAGTTCAATCGGAGCTGCAGAGGCTCAAGCTCCTTCTTGGCATCGCCCAGAAAACGTTCGAGCTTCAGTCGCCGACATCGGAATGTCATCGAAGCCTCCGATTCGTCAAGAATTCCCAACATCGACGCCAGCTCCCTGTGGATTTCCAGTGTCATCGACAGCGGCAAGTGGATCTCGATGCAGCTCTATGTGTCGTGAGAACGAAGAAGCCAACGATGATTTCCAAGCTGATTTCAAGTTTCCAACGACTAAGATTAAGCAACCGGAAGGTCTCTTTCCAACGCGCGGCGTAAGAAAGAATTCTTTAGCAGACGTACAGCAGCAGCTAAAGGTTCAACTTGACAGACAACGTGAATTGCGACATGAGCTTCAACAGCAACAGCACAAAATGACGCAAAAGCAAAAGTCTAGACAGGAGAAGGAACTCCATTACCTTCAAAGCTCAACAGTCAGCCAAAAGTCGGAAGAAACGATCATCGAAGAAATTCAACAGAATACAAAGTTGTCTCATTACGAAATGGAACAGGAGTACAAACGACAGTTGGAGCTTGAGAGAAGACAGCAGCAGAAGGAACAAGAGATTAAAGAACAGCAAGCTCGCGAGGTCGAGTACCAACGCCAGGCGGAGGAACATCGGTTACGCGAAGCCAAGAACCGCGAGAACCGAGAGCGTGAACTTCAGCTTCAAACCAAACGCGAGATGGAATATCGCAAGCAACGCGACGAGCAGGAAGAAGAACAGCGCCGTCAGCAAGAAATAAGAGACGCAGAGCTGCGAAAGCAACAAGAAGAAATGGAAACGGAAATTCGTCGCCAGCAAGAGCGGGAAAAGCGAATGGCTGAGGCACGCGAAGCTCAGCGGCTTTTTGAGATCAGAAGAAGAGAAGAACGCGACCGTGAGCTTGCTCGCCTCGAAGAAGAACTTCGCGTTAAACGTGAAGAAGAACTGAAACAATTGCAGCGGGAAATCCGCGAGAAACGTGAAGAACAGCAGCGTGAGCAGCGAGAAGCTGAAGAGAAAATAAGACGTGACCAGAAAGCTCAAGAAGAAGCTGAGCGTGAGCAGAAAAGGCTACAAGAGGAAGCCAAGAAGGAAAGGGAAGAACGGGAACGTTCGATTCAGCGAGAGCTGAAGTGGAGACAAAAGCAAGAAGCTGACCGCAAACAGCGCGAAGAAATGGAACTCTTCAACCTCGAAGAAGAGAAACGTCGTCAAAAGACTTACGAGTCGTCAACGTATCAGCAGCAAACGGTTTGGCCACCGTCTGGGCCAGCAACGCCAGCTCCTACTCAAACTGGGTGGCCAGCGCCCGGACGAGTAACACCAGCTCTGGTTCAAACGCCTCGCCCAGTGCCAATCATTAAAACTGACAGCCAAACGGAACTAGATGCGACGAAATTCCACTTTGAGCCATTGGACGAGGAACAGAGAAGATTCATGGCAAGCATTCGGCCACCTAGCACTTGCTACTCTCCGGCAACTGAGGATAAACCTTTTCCAGCGATTCCCTACTACCAACAACATCTCGTTTTCGTCGAGGCCGAAGCAAATCATCAAGGAATTTTCGATCCTAAAGCTATCTCGCCCACGCCTAACCGATCGCGTTCGCCAGCTTTCGGACCACCGCCGAATCCACTCAGAGCTTTCGTGAATAAGACGAGAGACCCAGAATTAGACGAGTCTGGAATATATTTGTGCGGAGAGCGACTGTTGAGTCCGATTTGGTACGACAAGCAAAACAAAGCGATTCCGGCACCAGTTCAGCGTAAGATTCCACTCCGTGGCTCTCCACGTCCACCATCGAAGCCTGATCTAGCTGCTCTAAGTGAAGCTGTTAGAAAACACAAGCAGCAATCGGGCTCAAAGCCACCTCCTCCTCCACCACCAATGCCACCAACAAATCATACTCAGAAGCCAATTCAGCGACTTGACAGCGGGGATGAACCTGCCAACAAGCCAGATGAGCCTTCGAGCGAGCTGCAGATACCCAAAGGTATTGTAGCGAGTCAGATTCGTCGTCTCTCGGGCGACATTTCAAACTCATTATCAGTGTTCTCGACTCGCTCATCAATCACTGTAAACGAGAAAGCTCCGGAAAGTTTTCAAATTCACGACAGCGATTTCAGAAAAGCGAACTCACGACAAACAGACTTTTACGACACGCGACACACGACGACGAATATGACGACCAATTCATTTGCATCTTCATCGAAACCATCAGTTCATCAACTAACCAGTAATAATGTCCAGTCATTCAATCAGCAATTCATGGGGCAATCTTTCGCTTCTGCGGGCTTGCAAAATTTCCATATGAATCCAAATTCAGTTGACAATGTTCGTGCCAGTACAGGTTCCGCAGGTCAACCAGGTGCTTTACCAAAGCATGGTCGCACGTTCACCACTAGCGGACCTAACCGCGGTCAAGGTGTCTTAACTCAGCCGTCAACTGGCCGCATTCCAATTTGCGGCGGTTGCGCTTCCCAAGTCAGGTTGGTGATGGGTTCAATCTTGTCGTGATGCATGAGCGTGTTCTTTATGGTTCTTAGAATTCATTAAAATATAGGAATAAACTTCTTAATATTGATGGTTTTGTTTGAAGTTATGTGTGGCCTAACTCAATTCTAACGAATCTTTTGATGTTTAGCAACTAACAAAGAAGACAACAAAGCCACAGACTTGTTGATGAAATCGGTTGATCGTCTCAACATCAACACGCAAAACTCGGAATTTCGTAAAAATGCCTCAAATGTTATTGCGGCGATGCTTGAAGCGAGAATCAACAAGCAGCAGCCAAAGCCATTCAAGTCGATTGAAGCTGCCAAGAAGATTGAAGATCACGAGTTTCTTCTTCCGCCACCGCCACCAGCAATTACGACAGCTTCAACGCACATCGTCGATTTCAACACCTGCAATCAAGAGCTTCCTCTTCCACCTCCGCCTTCTCCCCTCAAAATTCCGGCATCGATTCTCACTCCGCCACCATCGAGCGATGAGAATGATTTGCCCCAAAAGGCCAACGATAAGCGCAACAACAATGGCAACAATCTCTCCGAAAAGGTCAATTTTCGAAACAAGAAAAACCATTCGAATGGCCACAGCAATCCATCATCTGACTTGCACAATTCCTCCTCCCGATTCAGCCTAAATAAGCCGGAATTGTCCATTCACGCTCGAGATCGCCGGTCGTACATTGAGAAGAATAACAATGAGGTGAATGAAGAGGATGAAGTCGACGTTACGAAAATCGCCGATAGCTTAGCCAACGGTCAACATCCGGTTTGTGATAAGTGTAAATGTAAAATTACAGGGTAAGTGGCTTTGAGTTTATTTCGTTTTTGCTCATGCTCGAGATGTTGTGATAAAGCTCTTTAATTCGCTACGAAATTAATGTAAATTGATGATTAACTTTATGCTCTCACTCGTAATTGAAACACAGAGGACCTTTCATCACCGCTTTGGGCAAGACATGGTGTCCATCTCACTTCCTTTGCGTCAACCCAAGTTGCAAACGTGAGTTGGTCGACATCGGATTCGTTGAGGAGAAGGGTGGCTTGTATTGCGAATATTGTTTCGAACAATTCTTGGCGCCGCCATGTGGCAAATGCAACGGAAAAATTAAGGTAGATCGGAAAATGTTACGTCAATACCATCACAGAGCTGAAACGTGTTTATTTACAGGGAGATTGCTTGAACGCCATCGGCAAAAAATTCCATCCCGAGTGCTTCAAATGTACTTATTGCGGCAAATTGTTCGGAAACAGTCCGTTCTTCTTGGAAGAGGGAGACGCATACTGTGAAGCTGACTGGAACGAGTTATTCACAACGAAGTGCTTCGCTTGCGGCTTCCCAGTTGAGGCAGGAGATCGATGGGTCGAAGCTTTAAACAACAACTATCACTCACAATGCTTCAACTGCACTGTAAGCTTCTACCTAAACATAGTTGGGGACTGTGTATCATTCACGTGAATTTTGATTCTGAAAACTTTGGAACGGAGCTTTTCATAAAACTTCTTTAAGTTTCAGCATCAAGTTTCACGTTATAGACAAATGTGCCCTGATCGATATCTTTGGAATTTCAGGAATTTCCTAACAAATAAATTTGCTTTCTCGCCCCACAGTACTGCAAAAAGAACCTTGAAGGACAAAGCTTTTTCGCCAAAGGTGGACGACCTTTCTGCAAAAACCACGCCCGCTAAGCCCATCTTAGAGAAAGTTTCGTTGAGTTTTCCAGCCGGAAAATTGAAATGCAATAGCTGAATTTCACTTTTACGCGAATGAAAGAATTATTTTTATTAAAAATTTCGTTTCAAACTTTTTGCTTTAGCTTTTAAGTCAGCATAAAACTTTAAGGATAATTTGAGAGAACTATACGCTAAAGAGGACTTAAATTGGTTAGAAACGCAACGATGAGAGAGCGAAACTTAACACAGAGAAATCATTTGGAAGAATTCATGAATTTATTTAGCTGATAAGACTTTTGAGAAGCATACAAACTTGAGTCGACGTCGTTTCTTAAACAAAGCTTAATCATCATTACGCCTTTACTGTTTTCCTTCCTTTTCTTTCGTTTGATTAACAGCCGCCAAATTGTTTTATTTTCAAGGAGAGCTTGATTATTATTATTTTATGTGTGATGAAACAACAAAGTAAAAAACATGATTTGAATGTACAGAGAAGCGAAATTTTCGCGAGATAAGACGAAGCGAGCGCGAGATTGGAACGACTTGCCTTCTATCTTCAATAAAATAAAATTTGCCGAATATCACACGAGGAGTTTGTTTTGTGTTAAACTTTTCAGAAAATTTTTTCCAAGCGGAAGCCTGTCACAAGTCGAACGGATTAACTATGACTCAACTCATTCAGCAGAAAGCTAAGGTCTCATTCACATTCTTGCTGTCAAGCTAGGGGGATTTTACCCTCGTGAAGAAATCCTAACTCATGAAGTCAAAACCTCAGGCATTGAAAAACTCAAAGGAAGAAAGATGAAAATTCACACTTCTGACTTTCAAAGCTTCTGCTTCAGTTCTGCGAACCTTTAAACAAGGAAAGTCTACCAAAAAAATTTTTGCTGTAAGCTTAAAGTATTAATCAGTACTCGCCGTTGAGCGAAGCAATTTTTCATTTGAAATAACTGTCAATTTAAATTCTCTGACAAATTGATTAAAGCATAATTTTGAGAAATTTAGTTCCAGCTTAAGAAATCCTTCTGAGCTTTGATACGCTGACGTTGAATCTTCTTCAACCAAATAGATGCAAAGCAGCGCAGGACAGCTGTCGAAATTTTGCATAATCATGATTCATTTACTTGCAAACACGTCTCGTAAGCTGATTGCAGTGGCGAGTTGTAATACTCTAAGCTTCTACATAGAATGTAATGCAATTTATTTTAATTCAATTGAGTTTTTCCATGTTCCATACGAGAGTGAGAGGGAGACAGAGAGTTTGAAATTTTCACATTTAAATTGATGTAGATTGAAATAAATTTTAATATAAGCAATCTGAGCTGCTACAATCTGAAAGAGAGCGAACAAATGGCTTGAAAAGTTGCTTATTCTCGTAGCTGCCTCTCCTCTTATCTACTCGTGATTTTAAAAAGTATAATTTTTCATTCATGCGAGAGACTTTTGTATTATTGTCGCAGTGGCAGTCAACATCGAAACATCGCCAGTGATGGTGAGAATAAGAAATAATCAAGTGTGCGCAAGGTGCCGGAATCACGGTATCCGAATCGTCCTGAAAGGACACAAGAAGACGTGCGCTTTCAAACAATGCAGCTGCGAGAAGTGTCTTGTGACAAAGGATCGACAAAGCTTCATCGCCAAAGAGATCGCAATGCACAGATATGAGATAAAGGGAAGAAGCGGTTCAGACGAGAGCAGTGGCGACGGTTTGAAGTTGAATCTAGTTCGGAGAAAGGTTGTCGACGATAGGTCAACGAGTTCAAACGAGTCAATGCTTAGAGGCATCTCGAAACGAATCAGAATCAGTGGAGAAGTAAGAAAAGATCAGATGTGTTCTCGTTGTCGTAATCATGGCATCGTTCAATTGCTTCGAGGTCATAAGAACGCTTGTTCGTTCATGAGTTGTTTGTGTCCGAAGTGTGAGATAACGAAAAAGCGTCGAGAGATAATGGCAAAGCAAATCAAAGACTACAGGCATGTCAAACCATCGGAGAGTTCAACTGCAAGCTCCCCGGAAATTGTTGAACCATACGAAAACATCTCGGACAACTCATATCCTACAGAACAGTTTGTCGAGTACGAGCCGATGGAAAATCGTGACAGGTTCTTCATGATCCAAAGCCTTTACGAGAAATACGGAAGTGTGAACGCCGAGAAGCGGATTCAGCTTATTTATGCATTTGCCGACCTGGCAAAAGGAAACTGGGGAGAAATTGAAAAGTCGCTGGAGAAAGGTGAGATTATTTTGCGGAAAATCGCGAGAGCTTTGGGAATGTTGGGGTTGGAGATAATCAGGATACTCCATAATTGGATTGAAACTGAGGGAAAGCTAAGCTTGAATAAAGAAAACTTTTTACTTTAAGTTCAGTTTGTTGTTCCTTTAAGGTTCAAGAAATTTGTTTTTTCATTCAATCAAACCCTTGAAGTTATCTTTGTCCTCAAGTTCTAGTGAAATTTCTCCAATCGATCAGGTAAGGTTTTCCATTTGATACAAATAAATGTAATATTACTCTAGTTCCATTTTCTTCTAGAAATGTTCCAAAAATATTCGACAAAGGTTCACGGAGGTTACGCGCTTATCAACACTTGGTCACGTTCCATCTC